>PVJS01041466.1:0-17953 GCA_004027185.1 Glis glis
ATGGCCATTTTGATAATATTTATTCTGCCTATCCAAGAGCAGGGAAGATCTTTCCATCTTCTAAGATCTTCAATTTCTTTCTTCAGTGTTCTATAGTTTTCATTGTAGAGGTCTTTTACCTCTTTGGTTAAGTTTATTCCTAGGTATTTGATTGGTTTTGAAGTTATTGTGAATGGGATTGTTTTCTGGATTTCTTTCTCAGTAGATTCATGGTTGGCATATATGAAAGCTACTGACTTTTTTAGATTGATCTTGTATCCTGCTACTTTGCTGAATTTGTTAATTAGCTCTAGTAGACTTTTGGTTGAGTTCTTTGGGTCTTCTAGATATAGGATCATATCATCTGCAAATAAAGATAATTTTAGTTCTTCTTTTCCTATTTGAATTCCTTTGATGTCCTTCTCTTCTTATTGCTCTGGCAAGAGTTTCAAGGACTATTGTTTAAATGAACAATCATGCATTGCTTAAGGATGGGGATGCATTCTGAGAAATATGCTGTTAATCAATTTGTCATTGTGCAAACATCACAGAGACTTATGCAGACCCAGATGGTAGAAGTCAATCCCCTGACATAATCTCTTTTTAATTTTTATTTATTGGTGCATTATAATCATACATCTTGATGAGTTTCAGGGTGGTAGAAGTATACATGCATACATTGCTCAATTAGTCCTCCCCCAATTCCCACTCCCTTTCCCTCCCCCTTCCCTCCTTCTCATGCTCAGTATAGTAGTTGACTTTGATAAGTTTGTTGTACATCCTGTGCATTAGGGTGTTTCCCTCTTCCCCCCTCCCATCTCCCTCAGTTAGGTCGCCTTCTTTATTCATCTAAGGTTTTTCCATCTTTTTCTGGAGTCCTTCCTATGCCCTTTTCTCCCTAGCTTCCACATATTAGGAAGAGCATCTGACTTTTCACTTTTTGTGACTGACTAATCTCACTTAGCATAATGTTCTTTAATTCCTTCCATTTCCCTGCAAATGACGTAATTTTGTTCTTCTTTATGGCTGCGTATCTGGATCATTTTGCAGAGAAGTTCGCGGCTGCATAGCTTAACAACTTGGTTTCTCCATGCTTGTGACTGGGTGGCTCTGCAAGGTTGGCTCGGCAACAGACACACTCCTAGGAGGTGGATGAAGAACAAGTGTGACATCTCGACCAGATCTGTCCTCTGGGCTTCACAGCCTTTCTCTGAGGACTGCAGGTTTTGTCGCTCACTGACCTCAGCCTGTGTGTCTACCCTGGCTTCAGGCTGCACTCCTTACCTGGCTCCACCAGGCTTTTATATCCCAGTGATCATCTCTAAGCCCCAGAGCCAAGGGCTCCAGCTCCACCTCTTCCCACTCACCTGTAAGGTACTTCTTTCCTCAGCTCTTGTTAACCCTTCTTATCTTTCTTTCATTACAACATTCTTCAGTCCTTGGCCCTTTAGTTGTTTTTTCCTCCTTTCTTACCCTCAAGCCATTTTGTGTACTAAAGTTATTACATGTCTGCAGAGTCAATGAAGGTATGATGTTTTGACTCCTTTTTTTTTCTTTTTTAGATATACAGACAGATTTATTTAGGAAAGCAGATACACTTTTAAGGGGAAATATGGGCTATCTCAAGGGAGAGACATCTTTTGAGGTAGAGTAAATAAACATGCCAGGGAGAATGGGACCATTTCAAGAGTAAGCTTTTTGGGTAAAGCTCAGGATATACATTCAAGGGAGAACTCGGTTCTTGAAGCTATTAAGCACTACTCATGATGTCCCAACGTTTCTCGCAGGTGGCAGTATTCACGAGACATATTTCTGGCCACTGCAACATGAGCAAAAGTGTGGGGGTTTCTGGTAAAGCTTTTGCTTGCCTACTTCAAGCATGAAGCCTTTTTCCTGCCAGAAACACACACTGAGAAGGGGAGGTAAACCAGCCATCTGGGGCCTTGAGGTGGGAGCCTCATGAGAAATGCCTGTATGCTAAGCATGGCTCACTGGGAAGGTGGGAGGAACCTGCTGTCCTCATTCAGTGTTGGATCTTTATTCATAGATCCTTGTCAATCACCATTTTGGGAGTTTTATGCTGTTTACACAAAATATATTCCTAAAGAAAGATAGACATTTTTAAGTTTTGATTAACATAATAATTGCACATTTAATGGGGTGCCGTGTGATGCATCAACACTTGCATATAGAATGCACTGATCAAATCAGAGTAATTAGCATTTCCCTCTCCAAATCATTTCTTTGTGTTTAGAGTCTTAGAACTCCTGTCTTCTAGAGCCTCCTAAAATATACTAGGGGGTTATTACGAATTATAGACATCCTACTGTGCTACAAATCACCAAAACATATTCCTTTTTATTCATGTGTTTTGGTACTGGTTATCCTACCTCCCTTTATCCTTATCCACTCCCTTCCCAGCCTGTACCAGTCACGATTCTGCATTCATATAGACTTTTTTGTTAGCTTTCATATATGATAGAGAACGTGTGGTATTTGTCTTTCTATGTCTGTCTCATTTCACAAGGTCTGGTTTGCTACAAATGACATGACTTCATCCTTCTTTATGTGGACCAGAATTGTCATTCAAACTTCAGAATCATGATGCCATGAATCCTTCTCAGTGGGATATAGGTTTTGGTTGCTTCTATTCATGGTCATGATGATCTCTGCTTTCTTTTATTCAAATAGCTGCTAGAGGAACAAGTTAACACAGCAAAACTAACTGCCTGAGAAGGCATCGAAGGCATCACACACTGACCTTGGTCTTTGAAATGGAGGTGGGGGTTCAGCTCCTCAAAACCAGCCAGGAGCTGACCCTTGGCAGCTATTCTTAGTCTATCTACCATGGGAGGCATTTAAGTCAACTCCCTCCCTCATGAAGACTGCTCTTTACTAGCTCCCTTCTTAGTGTCTAGACAGTTCTCACTCTCCTGCCTCTCAACCATTATGGGCTTTCTGGTATACCCGGAAACCAGAAACTTCTCTAGTCTTCTTAAGCCACAGGACTGACCCAAAGCTGCCAGTAGAAAATCAGTGGAGATGAGAAGCAATCAGCCTTGAGGAAAATACTATATAATAAAGATAATACTATATAATAAACAAAAAATTAATATTTTAATTTTTTTAAATGGCCATAAGGACATGGGTTATAAGATGATGGGGAAGAGGCAGATTCAGATTGCAAAATCATCTACAACCAATATAATCTAAACATGAGCTATCTCAAATTGGTAGTATATTTTGTAGATTCCAACTAATTTAATATATGATTTTTCTAATATAATATTCTAGAAACACTAGACAGAACCTAGATACCTTTTCTGTTCCACCATTCTGGGATAGGAATAAACCCTTACTAAGAAATTATTGTTAAGCAAAGCCTGTTGCTTAGGCATTGTGATGTCTCTCAGCCATGAGCTGTCTGTTCTGTAAAAAGGTTAGAAATCCTCCCTTGGGTCCCTCGTGGATGTCCATAGGATTTTTCAGGAATATTGCCAACTGTGTAATATGCAGAAAGTGGTTTCTAAAATTCTAAAAGGAATTTTTTGATGTCACACACACACACACACACACACACAAAAAAAAGAACATTAGTGCTACTTGAAATCTCGAGGGGTGTTTTCAATCCAAGCTCTCACTGCCATTCCTTATTTATTATTTATTTATTTATTTATTTATTATCGTACTGGGGATTAAACCCAGGGACATTCTACCTCTGAAGTATAACCCTAGCTCTATTTTATTTTTATTTTGAAATAGGGTCTCATTAAGTTGCTGAGGCTGGCTTCAATCCTGCTATCCTCTTGTCTTAGCCTCCAAAGTACTGGGATTACAGGTTTGTGCCACCATTGCTGGCTTTATCCTCTTTAATATCACACTAGATCTACCTCACCCTGCCCCAATGTTAAGTAAAGTATACATACATTGTACACAAATATTCCTGCACTCACCCTGATGAGTATTTAAATAATACTCCCAAATATCCACATGTGGACTTTGGCTGGCCTGGAGGCTTCAGAAATATGTTGCACCTTTTTTTAGAACACTTTTATTTTTTGGAAGGGGAATGGTATTGAGGATTGAACCTAGGGGCATTCTCCTTCTGAGCTACAGATCTTTTTATTTATTTATTTATTTATTTATTTATTTTTGAAACAGGGTCTTGCTAAGTTGTCGAGGGTTTCACTAAGTTGCTGAAGCTGGTCTAGAACCTAGGATCTTCTTGTCTCATCCTCCCATGTACCAGGATTGCAGAAGTGCACCACTGCACCCAGCTCAGAATACTTTTTTTTTTTTTTTTTGCGGTACTGGGGATTGAACCCAGGGGCATTCTACCTCCGCGCTACACCCCCAGCCCTATTTTTAGTACTTTATTTTGAAACTGGGTATCACGAAGTTGCGGAGGGCCTCACTAAGTAGAGAGAGAGAGACAGAGAGAGAGAGAGAGCTGAGGCTGGCTGCGAACCCGGATCCTCGGGTTTCCGCCTCCCAAAGTACTGGGATTACAAGCATGCACCACCACGCCCGGCATACTTTTTTTTTTAAATTGGTTCATAGCCAGGCATAGTGGCACAACTTAGCCAGACCCTGTTTCAAAACAAAAAATAAAAAATAGGGTTGGAGGTGTAGCTCAGAGGTAGAATGACCCTGGGTTAAATCCCCAACACCCTCCCCACATACACACCAATAAATAAAATAAAATAAGGCTGAGGGTCTAGCTCAGTAGTAGAATTCCCTTGTGTTAAATCCCCAATAAATATATATGTGTATGTATTAAACTTACTCATAATTGATTCATAGTGACATCGTTGTACATGCATATAACATAATTTGGCCTATTTCATTGCCCAATACCTCATCTTTTCCATCCTTCCTCCCTATTCCATCCCCTTTCTCTCCTAGTCTCTCTTTTATTCTCAAGAAGTCCCTTTTTTATTCCTTTATTCTTTCTAGCTTCCACATGTAAGAGAATACATCTGTCCCTTGATTTTCTGAATTTGGCTTATTTCACTCAACATAATGTTCTCCAGTTCCTTCCATTTGTAATGGACTAGACTCAGGGATACCCCAAAAGATGGGAAACAGGAACTATACTCTCAGGGAGAATGGATGCTGGAGATGCCACCAAAGAGTCCAATGTGCACTGGCCCAGGATGCCTTATACACCCTATTGACTATATAGATTCGACCACCATGGACAGGAGAATCCTGGAACACCACTCTCACTGCCACATGTCTGTACTCACACTAATAGTAAACAGAGTTGTGATAAGGCATAGTTAGTTGGTAGCTGAAGTAATTTGTAGTTAAAGTTGTCACCAAAGATCGAACTATTTCAGCTCAGTCCCTAAACAAAGGAATGCCAGCCCAAAAGGCAGAATTCATAGCACTAACCCAGGCCATAAGGTGAGGAAGAGGAAAGGCCATCACTGTGTATACAGACAGCTGGTATGCTTTTGCCACTGCACATGTGCATGGGGCACTGTACTAGGAGAGAGGCCTCCTTACTTCTGCTGGTAGAGAAATAAAAAACAAAGAGGAGATTTTGACCCTCTTGGAGGCCATATGGTTACCCAAGAAAGTAGCCATTGTCCATTGTAAAGGACACCAAAAGGAGGAGACCCCCAAGACCCAAGGGAACAGGGCAGCAGATTTGGCTGCAAAAGCAATAGCCCCAGAACCATTGGGGCCACTTGAGATCCTGGTTATGATCCCAGAACCCAATTTCCCCCAACAACCCACCTACATGTTGGAGGAAATAGCCTGGGCAAAAGAGGAAGGTGCTAGGCAAAATGAAATAGAATGTGTATTACTACCTGATTAAAGACCCATCCTCCCAGTGGCCCTGGGAAGGCAATTGGTGACTCAGCTTCACAAGGCAACACATCAAGGAGTAACAAAAATTACTGAGCTCCTCAGACCAAGGTATTACATCCCACAGTTAGACCAGGTCACCAAGGACATTGTGTCTAGATGTTCCATTTGTGCACAGGTAAACCCAAAAGGAGTAAGACGGGCTCCCAAAGGAATACATGCCCGAGGTGCTGGGCCTGGAGAACATTAAGGAATTGGACTTTACTGAAATTAAGCCAACTGTTTTTTAGTATAAGTACCTCTTAGTATTTGTGGACACATTTTCTGGATGGGTAGAAGCCTTTCCTACCTGGACAAAGACAGCCTCCATAGTTACCAAGAAACTGCTCCAGGAGCTGGTTCCCAAATTTGGACTGCCCTTAACTCTGGGGTCTGACAATGGCCCAGGTTTCATAGCCAAAATCTCTCAAAATTGGCAAAGGCATTGAAAATTGATTGGAAATTGCATTGTGCTTATAGGCCACAGAGTCCAGGACAGGTAGAGAGGATGAATAGAACTCTAAAGGAAACTTTAACCAAACTGGTTATAGAAACAGGTGAAAGCTGGGCCAATCTCCTTCCTTTGGCCCTTCTTAGGGCCAGATGTACCCCTTACCATGAAGGATTTACTCCTTATGAAATCATGTTTGGGAGACCACCGCCTATCCTCCCCAGACTGAGAGACACATATAGGGAAGAGATAACTAATCAATCTCTTCTTAAGTCATTAAAGACTCTGCAACAAACCCAAACAGCCATCCTCCAGATGGTTGGATGAATAAACCCCCAACTTGCCACAGAGCCTGCTCACCAGTTCCAGCCCAGTGATCTGGTATGGGTCAGGAGAATTCCAGCCCGGACACTGGAGCCAACCTGGAAAGGCCCATATCCTGTGAGCCTAACCACTCCAACTGCAGTAAAGATGGCTGGACTTTCTTCTTGGATCCATCATACCCAGCTAAAGAAGGCTACAGAGGAGGAAGGAAAATGGACTGCCACCAAGACTACAGACCCACTAAAGATAAAACTCAAACGGGTTCCTTAATGCCCCTTTTCCTTTTCCTGTAGCTTGTTGCTCTGAAAGGAGTGGAGCCCGCTGCACCCCACCGTCTGACTACTTGGAGGTGGGAACTCAGAAAGAGGGGATGGCCAAATACTGGCTAACGTAACAACTGATAGCAAACTTATTTTTAAGGTAGGCCTTTGTTCCCTCATAAATTGGAAAGGAGAATGGATACAAGGTAGTAAATG
The DNA here is from genome assembly GCA_004027185.1 of Glis glis. Lineage (NCBI taxonomy): Eukaryota > Metazoa > Chordata > Mammalia > Rodentia > Gliridae > Glis > Glis glis. The sequence continues at coordinate 7,087 of PVJS01041466.1, forward strand.
TGGAATAAAGTTCCAGGGATGTTATGCAGGAACGGGAAACATAGAAAAAGGCATGCAGGATGTTCAGTTTTACGTTTTCCCGGCCAACAGAAAGGCTTCTTGCCAAGGCGAGTGACAATTTTATTGTGCAGAATGGGATTGTGAAACTGATGCCTCATGGACACATACTGACCCATTCATTCTAGTTCAGTGGGAACCAGTATCCCAGACCTGTTCACTGGGCAAATGTAATCCTCTAAGTATTCAAGTTCTAACTTGGAATAAGGTTGGAAACAGGAAAGACTTGGGGAATTAGACTCCATGTAGCTGGAAAAAACCTGGGAGATTAATTCACCGTTCAGAAGAAGTTCCCAAGTAAAGTCTAACTCCCCATTGGCCCAAACAGTAACCTCTACTTACCAACACCTAAAGTCCCTACTAGTACACAATCTCTAGCTCTGCCAAGCCCCCCAAAGAAGGCCAAGGCTATAACTATTCAGGCCCAAAACTCGGAGGCAAGCCCCTCAATGATAGAAATTCTAATAAAGGTCCATAAGGTCTTTAACCATTTCTCATCAGATCTGGTCCAAGATTGTTGGCTAGACCTCACACCACCTTGTTACATAGGCATTGGAGTGAATCAGATCATCACCCAGCTTACAAATCACAATACATGTGATGGGAATCATCCTCGGATCACTTTGGGTGACCTACAGGAACAGGGGCCATGTGTTGTGTTTTCTAGCTATGACTTTCACAATTCTCCCTTTAAAAGTGTCTGCAGCAGTAGCCAGTGCACCAACCATAGTACTAGTCACTGAATAATTTTCCAGGCCCCTGAGGTCACCTGGTTGGCATGTATTAATGGGCTTTCTAAATGTATAGCCTCTGGCGTGTTTGAAGGAAACTTTGTGCAGGACCTCTGTATACTGGTTCATATCATCCCTTGGGTATTTGTCTACAGTGGAGAAGAGGGAAGATTCCATCTCTGCATAGATTCTGGAGATCTTGGACAACTAAGGATAAAGACAGCAGCCCCTGTATTAGTTCCCCTACTGGTAGGACTAGGAATTGCTGGGTCCATAGCTGTAGGAGCCTTAGGGCTAATAGTAGGAGATAAAAATTTCAAGGAACTAAGTAGTCAGATAGATGTCGATCTAGGACATTTAGAAAATTCCCTCTCTCGATTAGAAGTCCAGGTTGATTCTTTGGCTGAGGTAGTACTCCAGAACCGAAGGGGCCTGGCTCTCCTATTCATGAAGCAAGGTGGTCTCTGCATGGCCTTAGGGGAGACTTGCTGTTTTTATGCTAACCAATCTTGACTGATTAGAGAAAGTTTGGCCCTAGTTCACCAACACTTACAGGAAAGAGAAAACCTTAGACGTGAATCTGCTAACTGGTATCAGCCCCTATTTTCCTGGTCCCCTTGGCTTACTACCTTGATCACAGTCTTGGCAGGACCCCTGATTCTTTTACTACTAGAATTAACTTTTGGCCCCTGTTTAATCAATTGCTTGACTACATATATCAGAAAGAGAATAAATGTGGTAAAAATCTTGGTTTTAAAGGAATGGTATAATACTGTACTGACAAACGATGAGTCGCCAATTTGACTCATATCCATAGAACCAGTGGGGAATGTGATAAGGTGTAGTCAGTTGGTAGCTGAAGTAATTCGTAGTTAAAGTCCATAGCTGAAGTGACTCCATGATTGTTACTAAGGGCAACCTCACTTTGGCTGTAGAACAGGGAAGTTCTTCTTAAAAATCAAACCGGGATATGGGCACATAATTAATGATTTGTTGAGACTAGCAAAATGTATTGTAGAAACTAATTGTGTTTGTAAATGCTAATGGCCTATTCTTGCTTCTGTACTTTCGTTATGCTTGGCTTGCTTGGCTTACCTGAATACTATGGGAACTTTCCATCCCCTGCTATGGGAACCTGTCATGGGAATCTCAGTTTACATTCTAAGCTTGTATTAAATCTCACCCTATATAAGAGGACACTGGAGGGCAGTTGAGTACCACACTTGGTCAGAATATCAGGGTGGTCCCGGCTGCCAGTTTCTTTTAATAAAGACTCTCAGTTGGCAACTCTTGAGGTCCAGCCAGTCTTGTCTGGGTGGTCTTTACCCTAGAACAAGTAAATATCATTCCCATGACAATTGGAATAAAGCTGAAATTGAGGAAAAGTAAAATCATCCCCTTATACTTGCTCTTCAATCTAGGGGACAGTTTTTTGAAGTTGAAGTTGAATTATTATATTTGTTCCGGTCATGGTGACTGGGACTAAGAAAGACCCTGTGACTGCTCAATTGGAGTTGCTGATGAAGACATACCCTGTTGTGATGGGCCCAGTCATCTCTAGCTACCAGCTTTCATGAGATAAGGAAATAGGACTTAGATATAAAGCTTAAGGTCCAGAGGGCGAGAGTGTCTCACTTTATCACTCCACCTCACTCCTCTTTTTTTATTTTTTTATTTTTTATTTTTATTTTTTGCGGTACCAGGGATTGTACCCAGGGGCGTTTTACCTCTGAGCTACACCCCTGGCCCTATTTTTTATTGTTTATTTTGAAACTGGGTCTCACAAAGTTGTGGAGGGCCTCACTAAGTAGCTGAGGCTAGCCGTGAACCCGGATCCTCCGGTCTCCGCCTCCCAAGTACTGGGATTACAAGCGTGCGCCACCACACCCGACCCTCACTCCTCTTTTGTGTGACAATTTTACTTTCCCTTTGCAATAAACCTTCTAGCATTGCAACTATGTTTTCCAGCTCTTTATTTTTATACTGGACTGAGAAAAAGGACCCATGGTGAATCTCAAACCATAATAGCTTTGGTGCCCAACATGGAGCTCAATGGGTGCTTCTCTGTGGTGGTCTACACCTTACACCACTGCATCTTGCAAGGTTGATAACCCTCCCCAAACAGGATCAAAACCTCATGGATGATGGGATCCAATGCCATGAGGCTATTCCTGATTGTGGAGCCCCAATCATGGGTTAGCTATGTCCAAACCTCCAGGTGAGGAGAATCATCTCTATAATTAGTGCAGGACATACAGGAGGGACTCTGGACCTTTCCTGAGCTTGCTTAGGCTCAGTGGCGACTGGTAAGTGACCCAGAGCCTCACACCCTACAGGGTCATTCTTCTCATGCCTTTTGCCATGCAAGCAGGACTAAGCTGGTGCCACAGCTTATATTTAGGTTCTGAGGAAACCCATCCTGGTCTTGTAGATGACCAATGAGTGCTCATTGGTTTTGCCCCCACCTAGTATGGGACCCTCTTTTAAAAGTCCTGTGGGAAGCTGAGCTTGGGGAAGGCACCCGGCTTTTTATATGCAGACTGTGCCCTCAGCAGAACCCTTACCTTTTCTGGAAGAAGACTCAAAAATGGGAACCTCAGGGCCCCCTGTGTTAGTAAATATAGGGATAAAAGGGACACAGGACTCTATAGACCAGAGCAGGCTCTATTTGGAGTAAAGCCTGGGAGGGGGAACTGACTGGGGAAAGAGCACACAAGAGTCTGAAAAGCCCCCTTCCTTACAGACTAGGGGCTCTTTATGGGGCATTAGGAGGGAAGGAGAGCAAAGCAGTTGTGTAGTTCTCTGATTGGTGAGTTTGACAGTGGGCCAGGGCAGGTAAATTTATGGGGCTTGGGGGCAGGGGAATGGTTAGAGGCATTTTCCCACCTTCCTGAAGTCTTTTGTTCTCAACCTCCTCTGGCCAGGTCTCATAGTTAGACCTCACAGTGCCCATATTCCAGAGATTTTATAATATTTATATTGGGAAATGGGCAGCCAGATTCACTCTGGTTACTTCCTGCATGACAATGGGATGTAGGTGGACGTAGGGCTAGAAGCTATGTTGCAGGCACTGTGAGGATCTTTAGAGGTTCTGTGCATTTGGGAGGAGGATGTACAGGCCTTTGGTCTGCAAGAGAAGAAACTCCTTGATGGAATGGTTAGTGATTTTTTTGAATTTATGACATAATCAGGTTGATTATGCATGGTCCAAAGAGTAGGATGTGGAGGAAAATGAGTAAAGGAATTACAAAAGATAGGAGCCACACTATCCAGGAGGAACCATATATATATATATATATATATATATATATATATATATATATATTTTGCGGTACCGGATATTGAACCCAGGGATGTTCTACCTCTGCGCTACACCCCCAGCCCTATTTTTTTATGCTTTATTTTGAAACCAGGTCTCACGAAGTTGTGGAGGGCCTGACTAATTAGGGGGGAGAGAGAGAGAGAGAGAGAGAGAGAGCTGAGTCTGGCTGCGAACCCGGATCCTCCGGTCTCCGCCTCCCAAAGTACTGGGATTACAAGCGTGCGCCACCACGCCCGGCCCATATTTTTTTAATTATCGGTAATATTAATACAACACATCCCAGGAAATTCCTGACATATCTTATAGAAATAGGAATCTCCATTTTTGTAGTGTCTGATGGACCTGTAAAACTTTAAGAACAACAAGTTTAACTTTACAGCATCTCATAAGGACTTAACTGAAGGGAGGTTTTGGGTATTGTTGTCATATCTTATTTTTTGCAAGTCTAAAGGTAGAAGTATTACATAAATGACTTATGTTCAGATTCTTTTGCCACTCCTGAAATAGCACATGTGCCTCTGATTATACTGTTCTTTCTGGGAATTCAAGACCAAGCAGGTAGCCCTATGCTGGGCAAACATGTTTTTCTAACAATTTTTGCTGTTAAGGTCATTCGAGACTCAGGGTTATACTTGGTGAGGCTTTGCCTCTACCAGTTGTGCCATCAGCCAGGAGAGGTCAGATCATGGTATTCCTGATCATTTGGCTTCACTTGAAGCATAGAGAACACTTTCTCTCTGATGACCCCCCTTTTGCAGAGTATGTGCTGATGTCTCTGGGACCTTCATGATTTCCTTGTCTTGGGAAGTCAGATGACTCACCAGAGGAATGTCCAGCTGGGCTCATTTCTGATATTGGGACCTTGAGACAATCCTGCATGTAGGAATTCTCCTCTCCACAGCTCACTGTGTGTGCTGCTGAGGTGGTCTAATTGACGTCAGAAACTTAACCCTTGATGGTCTGCAACATCTCCTTTTTGTATTTTTATATGAGCAGGAGAGGAACAAGCTTAGGAACTTTCTCTTTTGTAACATTAATTGTTTTCATCGATTTTACAGACTGCACAAAGAACAAAGAATAAAATTACAAGTATTACCATCCCCAAAAGTCCCCATACATGAATTGAGAAATATTTAAAAGGATTTAAGCTAGCTATATCATCTGTAAGATTATCCCATACTTCAGCATTAGTAAAAGTAGTGGTTTTGGCATTAGCCATAGCCAAAACCTGTGACTGTAATTTTAAAACATCCAAAGAAGGGTCTAATCATAACAAATGATTAGAGACATTTGATATCAGTATCATTATAAGGAACCTTAGTTACACAGTATTTAGTAATATTATAGTGATATTATGAGATTACAAGACTTATGAGACCAGCATAAGTCTTGTAATTATTCTCCAACTCAAATTATAGTCTTTGAGTTCTTGAATTTCCCGAAGAATTTCTTGATATATATGAACTTGAGTCTGTCAAGACCCAGTAAAGTTTTTTTTTTAATTTTTGCAAATATTTAGTATTTTGTACTGTCTCATATAAAGTAGCAGCAATGATAGACTCGGATGCAGGATGCAGTGATGCTGGCAAGGATGACAATCTGATCTCAGCAATCACCAGATAAACCTATTTGTTCTTCCTTTTAAATGGGTTAACAGTTCCTTCATGAAAGCCACTGAAGGAGTCTCTTACCAAGGTTCCTCAAGAGTAAGCAGTATCCACACTGCAACAGGTGTTTTTAAGACCATACCAGTAACATTGTTCCAAATAGTATGATTAATACATTGTTGTAAAACACAGCGTTGGTGTGAAATATTATACAAACTCTCAATGCTAGTTCAGAGAATAAGTTAGTGGGGTTTAACCAATGAAACCCTTGAGAACTGTGTCTGAATATTTTGCAACTGATAGTTTAATTGGTTTTCTAAATATTCAATGTTGTCATCAAGGGATGTATTGAAAACTCCAAGTAAATGCTTTTTTACTGATTGCCAATATCAGGAATTATTAAGTGGGAGCAGTAACACAATGTTTAGTAAATTGCTAATCACATTTTAACTGTGACTATGTGGCCATGGCAGCTTGTTATTTTCCTAACCATTCTACAGCTGCTTGTAGAGCTTGTATTCTAGCCATAATTCCTCTATCAATTTTTACTTGTATTTTTAATTTGTTAGTGACATTTGTGAGAGCACTTTTAACTGCTTTAGCTGTGTGGATGTTATCTATTAAAGAGGCAGATATTAGAGTAGCCATAGTAGTAATATTAACTGCTAAAATAATAAAAGCTATAAGGAAAGCTAGAAACTTTTTATGCCTAATCCATTTTAAAGATTTTAAAAGAAGTTGTAAACTATACTCTTTAGTGTAAGTGCAATTAAGTTGCAAAGGGGGATAAATTGCAGCTCTTTTCTTTAGTACTGTAACAAATGATATATTATTGTTAAATTATTATATGTTAAACAATCTGAAAACCAATAAGGAGGAGAAATAGAAAGGTTATACATATGAGTCATTTCAATAATTGGGAGTATACTCCCCCATAACAATACATATGGATGAGTAGTACAAATCATAATAGAATCAGTAACATTATTAAACAATGACAAAGAGTAATTTTTGTAAAATTTATTACAATAACCATGAGAAACGATGACTGATTATGCCATAATAAAGGTGAGATTAGCTAGTTGATTATTTTTCTTTGATAATATGAGTAAGGTTGTGGCTTTATTTGAACACATGATGCATGATCAGAAGTAGTGAAGCAAAATGGTAGATTGCAGGAAAGAAGTGTCTTTGCGGTATTGTCTTGGTATTGGTGATATTCTTGGGAGGCCCCTGCTTGGTGGGATCCATGTTCCTTCTGTCTAATCAGAATCATTAGAAGAAAGAGGGGAATCTGCATGCCACCAAGTTAGTATGGAGAACAAAAGAGGGTTAATGATATGTGCCCAATAAGTATAGTTGTAGGAAGCTATAGGAAGGAACAAAAGGCACATGCAAACAGAAAAAGTACTCGCATGTTTTGCTTGTTGTGATATAATTGGTAAATAAGCTAAAAATGAAAAAGTAGCCATAGCTGGAATTCCACTTTCTCTTAGAGCTTTATGGGCTTCTGGATCCATCTGTAACAATACAAACAGAGCCTCTCATCCATCATTTAACAACAGGACCTTTACATGAATCTGAGTCTGTTGTTTGTACCAAGACTGACTGCTATGGCTAAAATTGTGATGGCAGTGAATGCCTCTGAGAGGTAGACAGGCAATCATGACAAATATATTTAAAAACTAAGGTAATTAATGTATGATTAAGTATATTATATGAGAATGTATCTGTTTCCCCCTTTTTAATTTTAAACAAATATGTTTTAAGTTATATATATATATCATTAATATCTAGTAATAATATTATAGCCATAAAGAAGTGTTTTATATATTCAATTAGTTTTTATATTTTAAGTGAAATTTAGAATCTGTGGATCAGTAACATAACTATAATTATGGAATTATAGGTCTATCAAGGTAAGCAAGCTGATAAAAATTAAATATTTTGCACTTCTTATAAGTTTAAGAAATTAATAATCAGGAATAGAACTATTATATGGTATACAGTTGTATTTTATTTTATTTTCTTATATATGATAATAAAACATTTATTTAGCCAAAACAAGCGGATGTAAGCTAGGTATTAAATTGACAGGGATTTTTTAATTAATGTTATTAATAGATGAATAAATGGTAGATACTTTTAAAATTTTATTAATCTTTTGAAATGTTTAAGATTCACATATAATACATATTGTATAAAGGAGAACATTTAATGTTTGTTTACCTTGAATGTATTGAACCTATATACCTTTAAGTTTATAAACTTTTATATAACATTTAGATAAAGCTGAGAAACATAATATATTTTATCTTTAGGTGTATATGTATTTTATAGTTACAGATATATAGGATTTTAAATGTAGCAACACAGAGTTATATCTGTTTATTTAGCCTGGGTTATAAAGTAATCATTAAACAGTTTTAAAATATAGACATTTAAACCCTGATTTTGCTAAGATGTGGCCTGTGAAGTACAGGTTTAAAAATGACAGTAAACACAAGAGAGTATCTTAATAGGATATAATTTTAAGCTAGTTTTTAGTAAATGTTAAGAGCAGAAAATCATATTTTTCAAATATAAACAATATAGAAAATAATTTTTAATAAAATGAATGTTAGGCTAATTTTTGTAAAATTTTACCAACGGCAGACTAATATTGTAAGAAAACTTAATTGTTTTAATCATAGAATGAATGTATTAAATGTGACTTTTAGAAAATCCTTGAAATAATTTTGTTTTAATTTTAACCAACTTTGTTACATATACAAAACCTTATCTTTTATAAATCATTTGTAACTTCTTAACCCTTGGCTATTTGTTTAACAGTTATATAGAATAAAGTTTTGTCATACAAAATGTTCCTTTTATTTAATAAAAGTATTTTTTGCTTCGAACCCATTTTTATTAAATATCTCTGTAATAGTTGGTCTGGTTTGTCAACTTGACTCACCCCAGATCATATGACTTTGGTTGTGTAATAGCGGATTGAACCGGAAATCCTGCCCTGAATGTGGGTAACAGGGTTCTGATAGGTGTAGGACTTAGATAAAAGAAGGAGAAAGCTGCGCAGAAGGAGCCGCTACTCTTCCTGAAGAGAACGCATCTGCTCTCGTTTGAGATCGACAGTCTGCAATTTTGCCGTTTCCTTGAGGAGCTTCTTGATCTTCTGCTCTCGTCTGGATCCTCGGCCTCCAGCCTTCGAACTGAAGCTTCACTGTCGTTTCTCCAAGGAGCTTCCTTGTCTTCACATCTTGGACTGGACGTTGAACTGAAGCTTCGCCGTCGTTTCTCCAAGGAGCTTCCTTGTCTTCACATCTTGGACTGGACTTTGAACTGAAACTTCACCGTCGATTCTCCGAGGAGCTTCCTTGTCTTCACATTTTGGACTGGACTGAATTGGTGGTTGCTTCAATCGTGGGGCTCCGGCTCTTAGACCACCCGACCAGATGCTGATTCCTCTGACTCTTCACGTGCAGTTGAAATTCTGGACTGCATTGTGAGCTATTCTAATAAATCCTTTTTTTCCCCCCTTCATTCTGTGAATTCTGTTGATCTGGTGAACCCTGACTAATACAGAAATTGGTACCGGGAGTGGGGTACAGAGTAACAGAATTCACAAGAATGTGTTTTTTTGGTTGGTTTTTTGGTTTCTGGAGCTGGCTCTTCAATTTGATTAAGCCTAAAGTGAGTGAAGGCCATCCTTCAATTAGTAAGGGAAGTAGTAAGTCTCCGTGGTATGAACTATTTAAAATTATACAAAAGGTGGACCCTTTTGATTACCCTAACTCTCTTCTTGTGAAGAGCAAAGAGTTTAGTGATTCTATCTTTCATATTTTTGACCATTTTATAAAAATTAAGGAATATACTGATTTTTTATAGAGCTAGGATGGAGAAAAGAGCAAAGAAGTACCTCTCAAAATATTTAATGTCGATGTACATTATCTGTGGAAAATGGAGATTCTCATTGAGTTGGCCTGTCTAGGGCCTGAATTTCTGCATTTGTAAGCAGCTTCCAGCTGATACTGAGGGTACTGGTGCTTAGATCAGACTCTGAGCGGGAAATCAGAAGCACTACCTTAGGGACAGTGGGAGTGGGAGGAACAGACAACACCTGGCCAGATGCAGCAGGGGGATGTAACATCTGACAGCTGGGACCAAAGTGATACAGGCCTCCATACCTGGTTTATTTTTTATACTTTTATTGGTGCATTGGTTTCACATCATAATGTAGTTCATTGTGATAGTGGCATACATGCACACAGTACTTGGTGAAATGTCCCCCTAATCCCTCCCTACTTATCCCCTTTCCCATACATGATATTGAGATTGACATTGGTATTCTCTCATATGTACATAATGTCAATGGAAATGATTCCTTCGTTGATTCTCTCTCTACACCCAGCCTTCCCCTAGACCACCTCCCTGTAGCCACAGGAATTTCTCATACAGTATTTGAAGTTTCTCTGGTATCCTGTTTACTCCCTAGTTTCTGCATGAGAGAAAACATATGACTCTTCACTTTCTGGGACTGGCTAATCTCACTTCACAAAATGTTCCCCAGGTCCATCCATTTTCCTGCAAATGACATAATTTGGTTCTTCTTGATTGCTGAGTAGATTTCCATTGTGTGTATATCCCATCGTTTTGTAATCCATTCATCTGTTGATGGACACCTAGGTTGGTTCCATAATTTGGCGATTGTGAATTGGGCTGGTATACATGTGGACATACATATATTGCTATAATATTCTGATTTCAGTCCCTTTTGAAAGATACCCAGGAGTGGTATAGCTGGATCTTATGGTAGATCCCTTCCCAATTTTTTGAGGCAGCTCTACACTGATCTCCATAGCAGCTGTACAACTTGTAATCCCACCAACATATAGAAGAGTTCCTATTTCCTCACATCCTGGCCAGCATTTATTGTTGTTTGACTTCCTGATGATTGCCATTCTGATTGGGTTTAGATGGAATCTCAGTGTAGTTTAGATTTGCATCTCCCTGATTGCTAATAATGTTGAATATTTTTTCATGTATTTAGTTGACTTTTGCATTTCTTCTTTTGTGAAGTGTCTGTTTAGATCAATTGCCCATTACTTGATTGGGTTATTTGGTTTTGTTTAGTGTTAAGTCTTTTAATTACT
>PVJS01041467.1:0-17954 GCA_004027185.1 Glis glis
TAGGAGTCATGTCCCCTAGGTGGGTGAGGTCACTTGCACCTCCTGGATCGAAGAACAATCAAGTCTCTCCTTAGATAGCCTTCAGCTATAGAAATGTATAGCACTTTTAACAACAAGTCTTAATCGTCCTGTTTGGCAAAGCTTATACCTCTTAAGGCTGTGTTTGCTTCTATGAGCCTGAAGCCAAAGAAATGGCTCCGACAGGTAGCGAAGAGAGTTTAATGGTTTAGGGGGAGGGAAGGAGGTGGGACCTGGAGGGAAATGCTCCAAGAGTTGTATGCATGTATGTTTCTATCACTCACTCTATAACCCAATATGACATATAATTACAGTGCACCAAATAAAAGCGTTTATATTTAAAAAAGATCCAACATGAGTTTAGTGATTAAGAACAAACTTACCTTTGACATTTTACATGTGTTTGTCAGCTTTTTGTTGCTGTAACCATAATTCCTGAACCAACCAAAAGGAGGAAAAGTTTCTTTTGGCTCACGATTTCAGAGATTCCAGTTCATGGTCAGCTGATTCCACTGCTTTGGGTCTGCGGTGAAGAATGCCATGGCTGGAGGGCTTGACAGAGGAAAGCTACTCAGCTCAGAGCAGCCAGGAACCAGAGGGGGGGGAGCAGAGCCAGGACAAGATATAGTACCTAAGGGTGCTCCCCAGTGACCTATTCCCTCCAAGTCTGCCCCACCTGCCTACGCTTTCCACCACTTCCCAGTAGTCTGTTCAGGTATCAGTGGATCAATCCACTGATGAGGTCAGAGCCCTCATTATCCAATCACCTCCCAAAGTCCCACCTCTGAACACTGCTGTGGTGGGGACTAAGCCTTCAACATATGAATCTTTGGGGACCCTTCATATACAAACCATAACAAGTGGTGATGACACCGGAACAGGGATTCATTTCTTGGATTAATTATGACCTTGTGGCCCAGCTAGCGCTATTCCTTACACAAGTCCAGTTCAACAAGAAGGGTTAAGAACTGCTTCCTGGCAATGGCTGGGACCTTGCAGTTCAAACTATATGCATTCATTTATTAAAGGACAATCTTGTCAAACATTTCTGCTGTGCCTAAAGAGAAACAAAGATCCTTAGGGTATTTCTCTTCCTGAGATGGAGGAGAATGGTGATTATGGGCATAGAACTTCAAATGGAAAAATTTATATTAGAGGCAGGCATGGTGCTGCAGGCCTGTAATCCCAGTACTTGGGAAGCTGAGCCAGGAGGATCGCAGGTTCAATATCAGCACATGGTAACTTAGTGAGACCCTGTTTAAAAATAAAATAGGGCTTAAGGTATAGTTCAGAGGTAGAATGTCCCTGAATTTAATCCCCAGTACCACACACACACAGAAAAATGATATTAAAACATGGGCCTGCTTATGATTAGATTTTGGCAATACTACACACTTCCCTGAGCCAGTTTTGTGAAATGACAAAGCTATTATATTTTTTCAAAAATCTGTTGTGGTAACTAAGTGTGGCTACCTAGTATACACGGAAGCCACTGCTGCCACCATTGCCACCACACGGTCACCATCATCACCTTATCAGCCTAAAAAACTTTGCAATTTTTATGTTGAGTTATACTGACCATTCTTTCTGACTCTCAGATTTTGACTGTATTCTCAACCCTTGACTGATTTCTTATCTCCCTGACTTCCTTGGGCTTTGCCCCAGTCCTCTGTGTCTTTGTCTAGCTGTCAGACAGCATCGCTTTCTAGGCTGCCCCTTGCCACCTTGGGTGACCACGTGTCCGTGGAGTGCCTTCCCAATCAGTCTGAGCAAGCGCCTCTTCATGGAACAGTGGCCAAGATCAGACAGCACGGAAAGCTTGTCTGTCGTCTGTAACCTAATCCTTTAACCTTATGACTCTGCATTTTTTAGTTTTTTTCTAAATTATAATTATCTTTAGTTTATTTTTGCCTTAACAGTGACTTATGTAAAAATTCTTTGGAATTATGAAGTGCTTTAAACATGCTGAAGTTGTTATTGTTTCTGTCTTCTGGCCAGCTGTTAGTCAATTTTTAGCACTCAATCATAATCACTAAAACTAAAAGGATGGAAAAACCCATTTAGATTTTGTTTTCTTTTGCACTTTTATATATAAAATAGACAGAGATACATGTTTACTCATATTTTGAGAGACAGGGTTTTACAAACTCATCTTTGTTGTGAAGTGCTTATTCAACATTTCAGGACTCATGGAGTCTGTCTCTCAATTCAATAAAGCCCCTGTAAGAAAAACGGAATAATGTTGGGCTTATTTAAGATGAACTAGTTGTATTTATTTTTTTTTAATTAGGAAAAGTAGTTTCATTATTTTCAATTCATAATCACAAGTTTGTTAATTGAGTGTTGAAAATGTGGGATATTTAAAATATTATTTTGATGAATTGACACATCATTTATTATAAAGTATTTCTTTGAAGAAATTGTTTATTTTGCTTATTGCCAGTTCAAAAACCTTTCTATTGATAAAATAATGACACCTTAATATTATTTAAATTGTATTTTGCTCTACTACCTCATAGATATATTGAGTCAGCTAATAAATATTTGCCTTGCATATTAATAATAAAAATGAGAAAATCCCATAGAAAAACCAAGAAAGAATGCCACTTAACATGAAATAAATAGAAATAATTAACACTTGAAAAATGCTTACAATTTGAATAAAAGCATAAAAATGAAAATGAGACCTTGTTCTATTTATCATTGCCAAAAATATAAAAGACCCATAATAACCAGTGTTGGCCGTAATTTGAGGTGGTGCTCTGTAGAACTTTGTTATGGTGAAAATGATCTGTGTCTGTGGTGTCCACTGTGGTTGCTACCAACGACATGTAGCTATTGATCATTTAAGATATTGCCAGTGTAGCAGGGTATGGTGGTGCACCCCTATCCCAGTTCTTTGGAGGCTAAGACAGGAGGATCCCAGGTTTGAGGTCAGCTCCTGTTGACTTGGTGAGACCCTGTTTCAAAATAAAAAATAAAAAAGGGCTGGGGGAAGAGCTCAGTGGCAGAGTGCCCCTGGATTCAATCCCCAGGACCACAATAAAATAAAACAAAAATATAGTGCCAATATGATTGAAAATTGAGTTTTTTATTCTTTTTCATTTAAATTTAAGTAACTATCTATAGCTATGGCTTTTGTGTTAGCACAGCTTTGGAGAAATAGACATCTCATTAACCCTTCTGTAGCAGTATAAATTCATATACCTCTTTTGGAAAAATCACATGTATTTTCACTTAGGTAATACATATTGTCACTTAGCACTACTGATACTGGCAATTTGTAGTACAATAATACTTAAAAGTGTGTAAAAAATCAAATAATATTTATTAAACATACTTTATGAGATAATAATTAGAAATATCTTAAGTATCTTAGATATTATTAACAAAAAAGAAGTTAAATAAATTGCCATATGTCCACACTATGAAATTTTATGTAGATATTTAAAAATTATATGTTTGATCTTCAAATATAGCTTAAAAAGCTATCCATTATTGTCTAAGTGTGTAATTATATAGCAAAAATATATACAGAAAACAAATCCATCTCCCAAAGAGGGGAATAAGTATATGGATGGATGTTTGCCTATGCATAAAAATAAATGGTAATATATAAAAATGTGCCATTGTGGTTGTTACCATAGGATGGACTTACATACTAATGTGTTACTTGAATATACTAAATGCACAGATTTTTTAAATTAAAATCTATATGAGAAAAAAATATTAGTTAATTATGTACTCACTGGACCTTAGCTGGGACTCACCTTGTATAAAATTTGTGTTCTACTTTTTAAGATTTTATAGTTTTGTAGGGATAGACATGAAAAAATTACATTTAAAACAATTATGATTATTGAAATGCTGAGTACTCTAATGTAAGAAAGGGAGAGGATATATTACTATGTATTTACCCTTGATATTTGCAGGTAATGTGGCCAAGGGTGATTGCAAAGTTGTGCAGGTGAATGATCAATGTGGATTCAGCCATCTTTCAATGCCAAGGTCAGGTGCTATTCATCTTGCGCCTAAGCTTATGGGAGACTATGCATTGGTTCCTGAAATATGGCTAGGGCTCGCAAACTTTTATGCCTTTCTCAGTCTTCTCAATAATAACCTGATTACACTCCTCTGTCCCTACCTACCTGCTGAACCCAAGACTTAGCTTCATGTTGCCTCTTTGAATTCCTCCTTGATGTAACTAGGCAGAGCTAATTTCTTCTAGGCCTTCTGTTTTCTGAAACTCTCTATAATTACTTTGATCCTAAATTATAGATAATGTTTAAACATTAAATTAGAGTTAATTATTTTCATTACTCATTACCATTTTCTTCTCAATGATGAGTTCTGTATGCTGGTTTCATGTCTTATTCATCTCTGTATGAAGTAATGCATGTATAACCCAGCACATAGTATGTCCTTGATGTATGGAGCCATTATTTTGTTGTTTATATTCTTAGTGTCTACTTAAATGTATATTACAGATTTGGTATTTAATTGATTTTGCTTGAATTCATTAGTTTCTTATGACACATACCTTAAACAGTTGCTTGTCAGCTAAACTCTAGGGAACAGCAGTACTGTTATGTTGATTACCCCTATGCTTTTGTGAATACTGAAAGTTTTTATCTTCCCTGCTTTCAGGTCATTATATTGTGAATTTTCTTTTATGTATTTATTTAATTTGTTAATTTTCTCAAAAAATTACTCATTATAAATCAGAGAGTTTACTAGGCATGGGGGATACAAAAGTAAAATAGATGAAAATTATTCCTGTCCTCATGAAGTTTCACATCTAGCAGAGAACATAATGTTTTAAGAAAGAATTACATAATTAAAATTTTATTTTTGCAAAGCAGGAAAACTGCAGGGTGATTATAAAAAGGGGGTTCTAGCTGGGTATGGTGGTGCACACCTGTAATCCCAGCTACTCAAGAGGATGAGGCAGGAGGATTGCAAGCTCAAGGCCAGTCTAGACAAGTTAAGGAGATACTGTCTGATAATAAATTTTAAAAAGGTCTGGAGCCAAGTGTGGTGGTACATGCCTGTAATCCCAGTAATTGGGAGACTTAGACTGGAAGATTGCACATTTGAGACCAGCCTCAGCAACACAACAAAACTCTCAGCAACCTAGCAAGACCATGTTAACAAACAAAAATCAAGAGGGTAGCTTGGAGGTAAAATGCCCTAGGATTCAATCCCCACTGAGCCCCCCCCAAAAAAAATAGAAATAAAACATAGCTGGGGATGTAGCTCTGAGGCAGAATACCCCTGGATTCAACCTCCAGTACCACAAAAATAGGGTGGGAGACTCTAACTTGATCAGATATGTTAAATGATATTTCCTTAAAGGAGTGATATTTGTGCAGAATTCTTACCTAAACCCTGGGTAAGAATTAGGTAGTGAAACGTGGTCAGGGATATGGAGGCAAATGGAAGGATGGGAAGATGGCAGAGAATTTCAGAGTATGGGAACTAAACTCAGAAAAATAGACCCTGGTAGAAGAAGAAGGCAGCATGTTTTATGTAGCCAAGTTGTTCAGTAGCAAACATGACTCCAGTTCTCAGGGGAAGTTAATTCCAGGCCTTTGCTCAATAATCCTGGATCCAATCGTTCTTTCCAAATCTTTCGTTCAGTCTACCCCTACATATATATGCTTCAATCCCATGGACCGTGCCCTTACAGTACTCTTCTCCCTGGTTGGAACTCTCATCTCTCTCATGTTCAAATTCTACCCATCCTTCATTAACCCATTCACACCCTGAAGTTCTCTCTTATCCTACTCTACTGGCAGCAATGATTCCTTCCTCTCCATCATTCCTATGGTACTTTATCCGTGTATGGCTCACTATCTATATCTATAAAATGTAATTTATATTTATCTCATCTTATCTTAAAATGAAGTCTAACACAATGCCTGTACAAAATACATATTTCATATACTTTTCTTGAATATCACCATCACTTTTAATGAGCTATATATAATAATGACGAAATAACCAGGATAGGGTATCAGAAGTGCACGGGGTATAAAGCAAAAACTGTTTTAAGTTGTATAGCCAGGAATTGGATGTGTATTTTTCATGTGTATCATCAGTGGCTGGTTTGCATTAATTCTGAGTAACAAGAATGGTTTTCTTTGGCTCTGTGGCTGAGGAAGGCACCTATGCCTTGGGGTTATGAAACCTATCTCTTCTTCCTGAGTCTAATTAGAAAGAAATGCTGAAATAACTGGTTCTACCATTATCTTCCCCTCAAAGTGTCAGTACCTTTCCTTTGAAACAAAACTTTACTTTTCTTAGAACAAATTGAGAAGCTCACATATCTCCTGACTTTAAGCCTGTGAAGATAAGATAACTATTTCAAGCCTGTGAGGATAAGCCCCAACCCCTAAGTGACTGATGCAGGAGTACAAAAGGCCAGTCCCTTACCTAAAGGGGATTCACACTGTAGTAAACTTTTATTTTTTCTAGAGATCTTGTGGAATTAGGCTGAAGCTAATCTCCGGCTGAGACAATATTTTTGTTGGCACTTTGCCCCTGCCCATCTTGCTGCCTGTGCTCACCTTCTCACAAGAGAACAAGCTTCTTGAGAATACAGAAAATAGGTAGAATAGCTAGGATGTACTAGTACAGCAGTATAATCCTAGTTTAGATGGTCAAGGAAGTCCCTCTGGGAGGGAATGCTTGGTCTTAGATAGGAATTAAAAGGAAGCAGTATGAGCAAAAGGAAGGCATCCTGGGGTCTGGGCCGCTTAACAATGGTCTTGATGAGTAAGGACATAAGTGTTTCCAAAGGTTAGTGTCTGTAGAGGTTCCTCTGCTATGCATGGAAAGAAATAGTAATCTGTGGTCACAGAATGAACTGCTAATCTCAGCTGGCTATTTTTACAAATGTAGCCTTTGGCAATAAGTGTGCAAAATAGGAAAAGCATTGATAGTGTACCAGTGGTCTTGTGTTGACATGGGAAGGATCCAGAATGTTTAATGCAGGGAGGAGTTTCTTTCCTCTACTCCTTCCCACCCATGATAGAAAATTCTATGCCATACTATATCTATCTCTATTTAAGTAAAGTGCAGTCAACACATTTAGAATGAAAAGGGTATAGATGGAGCAAAGATGACTGAACTAATTTCATTGAACACATTCATATTACACTGATAGCCATTGGTTAGGGAGCCAAACTGATTGGTGTTGATTCTTTAGGGATTCTTCCAGCTGAATCATAGGAGTGCCTAAGAAAGCATAATTTGTGCTAGGAAGGATCCTGACTTGATCATGAGAACAGGAAGTGTGTTAGTCTTGGGGTCAGATTGCATCAAATGGTTTATATTCTCATCCAAACTGATTATGAACAAACCAGCTTTGTTCTCTTTAGCCTCCAAGCTCTTTCTTTGCTTTTCTGATATTTCATATTTTTCCTGAGGCAGAAATAGGAATAATTTTAGTGTCAGATAATGGAGATATAATTTCACTGTTTTGCTGTTCTATTCTTTCTTATTTACCAAGAATTTTGTGCGCATTGTCAAATGTGATTGAAATGTGAAGCTTACACATATTTTACTGGTATTTGTCTAAAGATGGAAACTTGGAGGAAAAGGAGTATGAAATTTATAGCACCCTGAGAAAACATCTTTTCACTTGTCTGTCTTTTCTCTAGCCTTCACACTCCTCCAGAACAGAGAATTTAGTAACACTCACTACTGTATTGCCAATGCCTCTCTTAGAACCCGGCAGAGTTGTGAATAATTCTAGAATTAATAAATTTAGCAGAATAGGAAGATTAGTTGGAAGACCTGGAGATGTTCTGTGGGATAAGAAGAAACCTAAAGGGGACACTAGTGTCAGCTATTAGTTTCTTAAGAATAGACAACTGGAAGAGAAATCATTCTCCTCTGTGTTACTAAATATGGCTGAGAACAGAGTCCAGAGTCAGAACCAATAAGAGTTTGCTCATGAGAAAAAAAATTCTGCTCCAAAGGTCTAATGTGTTTTAAAACTATCAGCAAGACTCATATATCAGCTTCATCTGGTAATGTGAATGAAGTATTTTGAGAAGATTGAAGGAAGTCAGCATTAAAACGTGATTACTATCATTCCTTTACAAGTAGACAGATGAGGCCACACATTTATAATAGCACTGCTGTCTTATTTGTCCTATGAAGCTTTCTGTAACCTCCTCCCCAAAACTAATTCCTTTGCATTAAGATGGCACTTTGAACATCTCTTGTCACTGCACTGCCACACTTAGATGTTTTCCTTAAACCAGATTGCGATCCTTGATGGAAGGGTGGAAGGAAAAGGAAACTAAGGGATATCTGAGTTACTGGATCAGACACAATCATGATTTTTTTTAAATCTGTATTTTCATTTAGTTGTTACATTACCTTGGTATTATTATTTGACCAGTGGGGGTGAGGCAAGGGGTGCGAGAGATCCTTTCTATGATCTATATATCTATACAGATGTATAGTAATAGCTGAAAGCTGGGGATGGAGCAAGAGCACTGAAAAAACCTTGGGGCACCCAAGGAACCACTCTAAGCACAATCTTGCACGTCCCAGCACTGGAGGAACTGGAAGTACATGTGCCTAAGGTAACCAGAGCAAATGTAATTATCAAATTCTGCTTAACTGCTGAGTAGATGGATTCAGCTCAGGAGAGGTACACTCGTGTCCAAGCATGAACACTGTTTACCTCATTCTCTGCAGTTAAACACAGTGACCAGTATTCAGTGAATAAATTATGACCCACATCCACAAGAACAAGAAAGAATGACTCTATTGTCAAGAAAATAAAAAAGCATGAGAACCAGGCTTGGAGATGACAGCTATAAGACAAAAACATGACAATGACTAGTATTAATATAGTCAAAGAACTAACGAAAAAGTAGGATAATGTGCATGGACAGATGAGAAATTTTATACAGGCATAGAAACAATAAAAATAGTCAAATGGAAATACCGGAAATAAAAAGACAAATATGTAGTCTCAGGTGAAGGATCTTGAAATTTAATTTGCATTTTGTTTGCTAATACTTTTATTAGTGCATTAAAATTATACAACATAGTGAGATTCAAAGTGATACACTCATATAGGCCTACAACATTTGGTGTGTTTCTCTCCATGTCCCACCCTGTTCCTCCTTCTTCAATCCCTATACATGTTAGTGAGATTGGTAGTGATACCTTCATATATGGACATAACATTTGAACAGTTTTCTTTCTTAAGTGATATTAAAACTTTACAAGCAGACTAAACATAGCTGAGAAACACTAAACTGAAAGAAGACAGGTCATTAGAAAATAATAAAACTGAAACAAAAAATTAAAGAGATTGATAGAGTTAATATACAAAAACAAATGCGTAATTTTACGTACCAGAAAGGAGAATGTAGAAATTCTTCTTATTATTATTATTTGGTTATAGGAGCTGAGATGCTGCTCCTATCTAAAGCCCACTGCTCCTCTTGAACTTTTGATCCCATTCTGTTTTTTTTAACCACCATGAATCCTCTAATATTTCTCTCTCTGTCTCTCTCTCTCTCTCTTTCTCTCTCTCTCTCTCTTTGTCTCTCTCTCTCTCTCTCTCTCTCTCTCTCTCTCTCTCTGTCAGGACTGACTCCATGAATCCAGGGGTGTTCTACCTCTGAGCTATACCCCCAGCCATTTTTTGTTTTTAAATAATAATTAGGGTCTCATTAAGTTGCTGAGAGCCTCACTAAGTTGCTGAGACTGGCCTCGAACCTGGGATCCCCCTGTCTCAGCTTCCCAAGTACTGGGGTTACAGGCATGTGCCACCATGCCTGGCTACAAATCCTTTAATCATGATGCATTTCTCTCTCTCTGGCATTAACCATTTCACCCTTTACTCAATTATTCCCTTTGCCATCTAAGCTCTCTAGTAGTTACACTACAGTAACACAAAAAGAAACACAAATTTTTTCAGGCTCCACGACCCTTGACTACGCCTTTCACTCCCTCGGTAAGATGCTCCTGCTCCTCCTCCGACTCAGCTTTAGTCAGGACAACTCATACCGTGGTTACTCTGTTTTGACTTAGCCTCTCCTGAGCTCCCGACCAAGAACCACTCATTCTTTCTTGAAACATTTCATTATTCTGCCTTTTGACTCCACACATCTATTTTTCTGCCTCACTAAAGACTCATTCTCCTTTTCTGGCTCCAACTCTCCTACTTGACCTCTAGTTGATGTGTTTCAGGGTAGAATCCCAGGTTCCCTTCTCTTCTCTGTCCACATCTTCTCCATAGAGAATATCATCCAGTCCAAAGGCTTTAACAAGTATTGTATATTGATATTTCCCAAATTTATATCTGGGTTCTTGATACCTTTTGTGAACTCCAGATGTGCATATACAACTAAATTCATTGACATTTTCACTTTGATGACCAAGGGACATTTCAGAATTATTATGACCAAAACAGAGCTATTGATTCTCACCCACCCTCAGCAGATCCATTTCTCCCATAGTTTTCCTCATCTCAGTAAGAGACCCTCAGCTACTCAGTTGGTCAAACCCCAAACCTAGGAGTTGTTTTCTATTGCTCTCTTCTGCTCATTCCACACATCTAAGGAAGTAGCAAGTGACATCATTTGTGCCTCGCCAGTATATCCTGAATCTACCATTTTGTCACAAGATTTTGTGCATCCAAGCCATTTTGATGTCTGTATTATTATCTTAAATGTTCTTCCTGCCTCAATTCCTGCTTTTCTAAACTTCATCCTCACAGAACATGCAAGTTAACTTAATGAAATTATATGTAAAAAGCCGGGCATGGTGGTGAACATGTATAATTTCCAGTGCTTGAGACACTGAGACAGGAGGATAGTAGGTTTGAAGCTAGCCTTAGCAGCTTAGTGAGACCCTCAGCAATTTAGCAAGGCCCTCTTTCAAAATAAAAAATAAAAAGAGCTTGGAATGTTGCTTAGAGGTAGAATGCCTCTGGGTTCAACCCCCAGTACGAAAAGAACAAAAAGAATTTTAAAAAGTATGTCATTACTTGCCTAAAACTATAAAATGTCATCCCCTTTTCTTAAAGTCCACATGTCCTATCAGCCCTACAAGGCTCTTTGTGATACAGCCCCTGTTATAGTTTGGACCTGGAATGTGTTGAAGTCTTAGTCCCTAATGCAGGCTCATGTGTTGAAGTCTAATGCAGCAGTGTTCGCAGGTGAGCGCTCTGGGAAAGTGAGTAAATCATGAGCACTCTAATCTTATCAGTGGATTAATCCACTGATGGATTCATAATTTGATGTCATTATTAGGAGGTGGTAGTAACTGTAGGAGGTGAGGCCTAGATGGAGGAAGTAGGTCTCTGGGTACCTACCCAGGAAGGGTATCTTGTCCCCAGCTCCTCCTCCTCCTCCTCTCTCACCTACCATGAGGTGAGCAGCTTTGTTCTGCCACACCCTTTCTGCCATGATGCTTTGCCCACCTCAGACTCAGAAACAATGGAAACAATGGAGTCAAGGGACAAATGACTGAAACCTCTGAAGCTATGATGCAAAATAAACCTTTCCTCCTGAAAGTTGTTTTTCATAGGTATTTGGTCACAGTGACAAAGGGCTAACATAGCTCCTGACAGCCTCTCTGATGTCTCTCCCTTGCTCACCGAACTCCAACATCACTATTTTTTTGTATGTGGTACTGGGGATTGAACCCAGGGGCATTCTACCTTCGAGCTACACCCCCAGCCCTATTTTATGCTTTATCTGGAAACATGGTCTCACTAAGTTGCGGAGGGCCTCACAAGTTGCTGAGGCTGGCCACGAACCTGTGATCCTCCTGTCTCAGCCTCCCAAGTACTGGGATTACAAGCGTGTGCCACCATGCCCGGCTACTAGATTTTTTTAACTTTTTTTAATACTATTTTCCCCAGCTTTTTCTATTCCTGTTGCTCATACTGCCTCCTTTGAATTCATGTCTTAGCACAAACATTCCCTCCCCAGAGGAACTTCCAGGACCACCTACATTAGCATTACACAGTTATACTATTATACCCTAGCTATTCCAGTTATTCTCTGTATTCTCAAGAAGCTCGTTCTCTTGTGAGAAGATGAGCACAGGCAGCAAGATGGGCAGGGGCAAAAGGCCAACAAAAACATTGTCTCAACAGGAGATTAGCTTCAAACTAATCCCACAGATTCTCTAGAGAAAATAAAAGTTTACTACAGTTCAAATTCCCCTTAAGCAAGGGGACTGGCCCTGTGTTCTCCTGCATCAGTCACTTATTGGCCAATGTCCAGAGGGCGAGGAGGAACTGTGGGGTTTGGGAGCCTTCTGGGCAAAGGACTGCACTGAACATGGAGAATTCTCTAGAGGAGTGGAAACTGCGAGTAGAAGACAAAACCAACACTCAACAATAGCTGGAGAGGGGCACTGGGTAGTGAAGAGAATATGGGTAGGACCTAAACAGCTTCCATTACAAAATGTTCATGAACTGAGCTAAACTGCAGATGGACAGATTGATATAGGAATTTGCATGAGATTGCTTCTGAAGATCATTTTAAGGTTTTATAATTTTGTGATTCTAAAGATGATATCTTTAAGCCGGGCGTGGTGGCACACGCTTGTAATCCCAGTACTTTGGGAGGCGGAGACCGGAGGATCCAGGTTCACGGCCAGCCTCACCTCTCTCTCTCTCTCTCTTTCTCCCTGTCTCTCTCTCTCTCTCTACTTAGTGAGGCCCTCGGCAACTTCGTGAGACCCGGTTTCAAAATAAAGTATAAAAATACAATAGGGCCGGGGGTGTAGCGCAGAGGTAGAACGCCCCTGTGTTCAATCCCCGGTACCGCAAAAAAAAGATGGTATCTTTAATTTTTTCATGATAATTAATCATAATAATGACACCCAGATATGATCTCTTTTTTCTAAGTACTTAATTTACATTATGATTTATAGCCAAGTAGTGCCTTTTCAGAATTCACTAGACTTGCAGAAATTATATCCAGGTCTACAATCACACTGACCCACCCTCAATCATCTTATTTAAATTCCACTCTACCCTAGCTAATGCCAGCTCTAATGAGCCTTCCAGATCTTAACTATCACATTTTCTGCAATGCCTTTTCTTACTACTCTAGGCTGAATTAATATATCCCTTTACTCTAGAAAATTATAGTGCTTAGCACATTGCACTACAGTGTCACTATTATTATTTTTTAACAGCTAGAGCTAATTCTAATGCCTAGGATTCTGTAGTATTTAAATATTGTCTCACTTCAATCTCTTTCAGAGTCACTTCTTACACTTATAAAAGCCTTATCCCATTGAACTCATTTAAATCTGGATAAAAACTGGGAAATAAGGACACAAATATATTTAGCTTCTCATTGTTTTCATCAAATAAAATAAGCTTTATACTCACAAAATAAACTGGGTTTGCTTTTACATTGGATTTTCATTACCCTAACCAATCTGAAAAGGAATTAGCTTGTCCAAATAAATAGCATGTCACCACATTAAATGTTAGAATGTATACATTTTCTACTGGCTTGATATTAATATCCCTATTCAAAACACTACCTACTATATATAGCATGACAACAAAGTATAAGGAAACTAAGTCTAAATAAATTGCTCATAACAAATAGACTTCGTACAAAACTGAAAACCATTGGCTTAGACTGCTGGGCATTTTATTTAGACCAATACTTCACAACCTAGTATGTGTTTGTCCAGCTGACAATTGGTTTCCCTGGAAATGAACAGTTACTTTCCTAGTTAAATGTACTGGGGGAAATGCTGCATATTTACAACAGTGTGATTTACAACAGAAATTGACCATTTACAATTTTTGAGAAATCTTACTTTGAAAAGAAATTCCTTGTACTCTGTGAACTATCTCTCAGATCACTAATATTTGCAGATCAGTCTGGGAAGTTTTACTATTCTATACCTATTTTAGATATATTTCCCCTTTGGTCAATTCTGTCAGTGTTTGGTTGAAGGGTACTGAATTTACCAAAGCTAATTGCAGCAGAAAGGTATTTACAAATGTGTGTAAAATGGCTAACAGAAATTGAGGAAGAAATTAAATAACAGATTTTTAGGCGTAACTCCCACCAATAACTCCCAAAGCCACACCACTGAACAGTGACTTGAAGGGTCTGCTGCTTCCAGCAAGAAGTGGCCTGCTGCATGGAGAAGCTGCCCCTCCAGCAAGGTCCATAACCTCTCCACTGCCGTGATCCACACCAGCAAAGCAGGCGCCTCCCACCTGGCCTTTCTCCCCACTTAATCTGATTTAAATTTAGTTTTCATACTTGTGCTTCTGATTGGTGAAACATAAACACATCCAGAACATTGGCTTCAAGGGAATCTGGAAAATGTGATTTTCAGCCTTCCAGCCACTGTTCCACAGTATCCTACAAACCGTGGTCATGTTTTCCCCAACAGTCCCTACATTTACTATATTGCAAGGTGATGAGGTGCCTGATGATGCAACGGGATAGAATGATTTTTAAAATGCTACCTACAACTAGTTTTATAGTTTCATGAAACCATGTATTTATTGTTGAAGCCTAGTTTACTATCTGTCATAGAATAAGTACTAAAAATGCCATAATTTTAATGAATGAATGCATGAGAGCATAGGATCACCTTGCAAATCCTCTTGTTTTTGTGAGGATAAAATGGAGCTCCAAAGAGGTGGATGTTTTGCTTATTATCTCCACAATACAGTACAACCAAGGTCTCCTATCTTAAGTTTGTGTTCATTTTACTCCTCCCTGGTTCTGATACTGTTATTCTCCAGGTGAAATACAATGTTCTGCCTTTTGAAAAAGGTTACACAGCCTGGGCATGGTGGTGCACACCTGTAATCCCAGTACTTGAGAGGCTGAAACAGGAGGATCACAGGTTCAAGGCCAGCCTCAGCAACTTAGTAAGGCCCTCAGCAACTTAGCAAGACCCTGTTTCAAAATAAAAAATAAAATAGTGTTGGGTGTGTAGATCAGAGGCAGAATGCTCCTGGGTTTAATCCTTATTACCACAAAAAAGAAAATTTAAAAAGGGGTTATAATGGAGAAAGCAACATGTAATTAAAAGAAAGAAAATTAAATGGAATCAATAAATATTAATGATATGTTAAAAATGCAGAATGCTAGTCTAAGTTCTAAATGGAATATAAATAAGAATATGGAACCTACCCTTCTAAATCATCAGCAAAAAGAAATTCTAATTGTGGACTTTCCCTATATACTGTCATACAATAGTATAAAGACAGTATCATATATGTAATCCCATAGTAACTTTGATGTACATATCCTCAAACTAGAAGCCCACTCAAAACTCTCACCCTCAAAAACCTAATTTAACCCTAATTATCTTCCAAAGGTCCTATCACCCAGTACCATCATATTGGAGTACAGGGATTCAGTGTATGAATTTTATAGGAACTCAATATGGCCCATAGGAACACTAAAGTAAAACAGAATACAATACTTCATATTACACAGAAAGGGACTGGTGTGCTTACCTCAGAATGATGAAAAAGAAAGAAATTAGATAGCCTCCATATGGCTAAAGAGCACTTGTGTTGCTATTGCTTAATGGTAGCTCTAAGATTAAGTGTGTGTGTGTGTGTGTGTGTGTGTGTGTGTGTGTGTATTTTCATCATTACCGATCTTTAAATAATATTATTGTACTTCTCATAATCTTGCAACAATATACTTCATATGATCTTTCTGTCTGTTAAAAAATTGTTGCTTTGATTCTCAGGACAATGGCTAAAAATCTTGGAATTATAGGTAATGAACTAATAGTAGAGATAAAATGGGTTAAAGTCTCCAATCAAAAGACATGGAGTGGCTAAATGAATAAAATAGCAACAAGATTCAGCTATATGATGTCTGCAAGAAACTCACTTTAGAATTAAAAAGAAGTAAGTCAAAAGTAAAGATATGGAAAAAGGTATTCCATGCAAATGGTAATCAAAAAGGAATAGAGATGGCTATAATTATATCAGACAAAATAGAACACAAGTCAAAAATAGCCATAAGAAACAAGGTTATTATATAATATTAAAAGGGTTAATTCAATGGAAAGATTTACAAATATATGTGCACCAAGTATCAGAGCATATCAATATAACAAAGCAAACATTGACAGATCTAAAAGAAGAGATAGCAATATAATAATAGACAATTTCAACACCCCACTTTTGACAATGAATTGAACATCCAGACAGAAAATCATAAAGAAAGAGCAGATTTACACTATACAACAGAACAAACAGAAATAACAGACAGCTATTGAACATTCTACCCCCTACAGCAGAAACCACAATTTTCTCAAAAGTCTACACAGAACATTCTCCAGGACGGGTCACATGTCAGGTCAAAACAAGTCTCAAAAAAATTAAGATTTAAATCACATGAAGAATTCTTTGAAATCACAATGGAAAATGAAACTAGAAAACAAATAGCAGAAGGAAATCTGGAAAACTCACAAACATGTGGAAATGAAACAATCTGTCCTGTTTTCGATCTGGAATGTCCCCCAAAGGTACATGTACTTAAGGGCTCGGTCTCCAATACAGGCATGTCCAGAGGTGTGTCTTTTAGAAAATGATTGGACCATGAGGGCTCTAACCTCATCAGTGGATGGATCCATTCGATGGATTCAAAATTGAATGGATTATCGGGAGATGAGACCTAGCTAGAGGAAGTAGATCATGGGGGACATGCCCTGGGTTTATCTTTTTATCTTGTCCTATCCCAGGTTCTCCCTCTCCCTCTTCCTGTTCTCTCTCTCTCTCTCTCTCTCTCTCTCTCTCTCTCTCTCTTTCTCTCTCTCTCTCTCCCCCTTCTTGACTACCACCAGCTGAGTAGCTTTCTGCAATAATGTTATTCTTCACCTCAGGCCCAGAGCAATGAAATCAGCAGACCTTAGACTGAAACCTCTGCAGCTGAGCCAAAATCAACCTTCCCTGCTCCAAGTTGTTTGTGTGAGGTATTTGGATCAGAGCAACAAAAAGCTAACACACAGTCTTTGACAACTACTGGTTCAAAGAAGAAAAAAAAAAGGAAATAGGAAAAACATTGAGACAGTTGAAAATGAAAACACAACATATCAAAACTTATGAGATGCAAATTAGAGAGTTGAAAGCAGGAAACATATAGCAATAAACATCTTTAAAAAGAAAAATGATTGCATGTAAAAAAAATGAACTTTATATCTCAAGGAACTAGAGAAAGAAAAAAAAACTAAACTGGTTGGGGCTTCTTGGTTTTCACAAGTACCTTTAATGTACCATAGCCCTCAAATTACTAGTAATGAACCACCACTGCTTTGTACCAATATGCAGCTTATTAATCATGATGCCTTGAAACTTGTGATTTACAAATTGAATCATTGTTATACATTCATTTGGCGACTTTTCACTGTAAGGAAGAGCTTTCCATGTTCTTTCTTTATGTATTTATATAATTTTATGTCACTATAGACATGATTTCTTTATGCAAGGTTATCATCTTTTGTTATTTTGATGTTCTAATTTTTTTAGCTTTAGCCAAGGGAGTCATTTAAAGTGGTGTTTTTGTGTCTTTTTGACACATCCCTTCATTCTTTAAATCCTATATTCTATTACTAAAAGATGTTCTAGGCTCATCTAGTAGTTCTCCGCTCCAACTCAAGAGCTAGTAATTTCTCAAATGAACACTTGTTCCATTCTATGAACAATGACATTCAGAAACTAAGATATGGGCAGGTATTTTTACTTTTAAGACAATACCCATAAATTAACCAATGACATGAACATAAATTGATAATAAGAAGTTAACTTAGAGCCGGGCGTGGTGGCGCACGCTTGTAATCCCAGTACTTTGGGAGGTGGAGACCGGAGGATCCGGGTTCGCGGCCAGCCTCAGCGCGCATGCGCGTGCGATCAATCTCTCTCTCTCTCCTCTCTC
>PVJS01041469.1:0-17950 GCA_004027185.1 Glis glis
ATCCATTCAGAGTTCCTCTGCATGGAGAAGTAAGATAAATTATCAAGTGTCCATTCTTTCTCAAATGCTTTATTTCATTTTTCTTTACCTCTGAGATGGCTCGAGACACAACGGAATAAAGGCACGGTGTTAAGATCTGCACGGTCATCAACTTGCAGCCTGTGCAAGCAATTGCGTGCACACAGTACCGTACATGGGCGTTTATCCAGCGGCACTAGTGACCTGGTGGGTTGGGGTGAGGTCTGCCTTGAGCTGTGGTTCCCACTTGCAACTGTGCATACAGAGTAGCTCTGCTTTAAAGCACACAAGCTGCTCCCAGCAGCTGGAAGATGCTGCGTGGTCCCATCCATAAAGCTATTCACTTTATTTTAGATTTCACATTATTTCCTACTTGGAATAATTCAACCCCTCCTTTCTGACAAAGATTTATCAATATTTTTTAAATGTCTGTTATATTTTGGAGAAAAGACAGAGCTCCATACTGAGCTGTGAAAGTGGAGCCAGGGGACTCATGAAACGAGCAACATCTACCCCATCCTAGTGTCACAAGGAAGCCAGTCACCTCAGCCAGGTCAAAGACCTGGAGCATGCGCCAAGCCAAACCATTAAGAAGTCATATACTATCTCCGAGGGCCCAGCAACACCCATAACACAAAAGCTCTCGACATAATAAATCCATGTCTAGGTAGACATATTAATGAGTCTCAAAAGTGTGCCCAGAGAATCTTGTAAAAAATTGTAAAATAATGGCATCAGCGTTAATGTCCATTGGTGGAATGCACGGACTTATCGATCCATTATTTGGCAAGGGGGTAACAAGTAACTATTCTGTATGCATCTTGCACTGTTTGGGGGAGCTGAGAAAATAGCAAGGAAAAGAAAACATGAAAATATGTGTGCATGCTTTAGAGCTTCCATTTCAGGGGTTATCGTCGGTTATAGTTGTACAATAAAATGGTATTTCCATGAAAAATGAATGAGGTTTCTATCAACATAGAAAGACCTTAAGAAACTATCAATAATAAACTATTTATGTAAATGTGAAAAAAGAAAACGCAGAGCTATCCAAAACAATGTATATAGAGAGCATTGTCATAAATATGTGTGTGTAAATGGAATAGAAATGTAAACTCGGAATGTGCATTCTATTCCTGACCATAGGGGCATTTTGGGAGAAAACAGATGGGTGAAAAAGGAATTTAACCTTTTCTGCAAAGTTGTATTTTCTCATTATGATAAATAAGACAAATTACACTAGATGTTAACAACTTCAATTCAAAGAGATGGCACACGAATGATCATGTTATATGGTTGATGGGGCGGGACATGTGGTCTACACTTTTTCAACTAAATAGAAAACTGGAAGGAAGAGTAAGGAGACGCCCGTGCAAAGACAAGATGGAAGAAGAGATGACATCTGGAAGCCAGGGCTGCCTGCCCTAAACCTGAGAGGTCCCTGGAAGGCAAGAGGCTCCTCTTTCTGCCTGGGCCAAGTGCTACCTGGCTGGCTCTCCCTATCAGTCATCTGTCATTGTGGTCCAGTTGTGGCAACACCTGGAGCATCTGCCCTCAGCATTCCGTTATCCACCTGGACTTGAACTCTGCTTCTCTTGAGTTTACCTTTTGCTTCATGATCTGAAAATGACAGCTGTTTACCACAATCTTGGTACCAAGCCCCAGGCCTCCCAGAAACCCCATTCTACTGCTTGCATCCTCTGTCCTGTTTCTCCTGTGCTTCCCTCACTCCTGGACTGACCTGAGACTCCAGGCACATAACACACCATTTTCTTCTGGCTTCATCCTCCTGAGTTGCTCCACCTTTCCTTCCTAACAATGGGTAGCCAGTCCTTCCTCCAAAAAAACAAGAAATAACTCACCTCGCTAGGAAGCAACACAGATATAGTGCATCTCACATTTTGGTTATTCATGAACTGCATCTATGATTATCTGCAATCATTAAATACCATTTATATTATTGCTTATTTGGTCTCTTAACTGACTCTTGTTCATTCGAAGCACTGTAATTTTAAAGGAAATGTGCATTGAAAGTTTTACATGGAAAATCATTGTAATTAGCCATATATATATATATATATATATATATATGTATATATATACATATGCAAAAACTGTGAAAGCAAAAAATACTAAATTCTATCCAATACAGCTCCTTCCAAAGATTCTAAGCCTGTGGATTACTTTTCCTTTATTTTAAAAAAGGGAGATTAACAAGTGTTAGAAAGGTAATAGAAAAGCCGGGCATGGTGGCGCACACTTGTAATCC
Organism: Glis glis; assembly: GCA_004027185.1. Classification (NCBI taxonomy): domain Eukaryota; kingdom Metazoa; phylum Chordata; class Mammalia; order Rodentia; family Gliridae; genus Glis; species Glis glis. The sequence goes on from PVJS01041469.1 coordinate 2,285, forward strand.
CAGTACTTGGGAGGCTGAGACCGGAGGATCCAGGTTCGTGGCCAGCCTCAGCTACTTAGTGAGGCCCTCCACAACTTAGTGAGACCCTGTTTCAAAATAAAGATTAAAAAATAGGGCTGGGGTGTAGCCCAGAGGTAGAACACCCCTGGGTTCAATCCTCGGTACTGCCAAAAAATAAAAAAAAGAAAGGTAATAGAGACCTTATTTCCATAAGAACTTGTTGAGAATTCTCATGGCGGAGCTTAGCTAAGTACATGGGTTGGTGATACGTGGCATCTTCCTGCAGCTTTCTCTTTGGAAGAATCAGAATTATTGAGGAGCCTGATAGAAGGAAGCAATTCTCTTTATATGTTCTAATGTTGTTTTTCTGCAGCATCTCATTGGACACATGCCAGCAGTGGTTCATACCCCACCCTAACCCATCATACATTTCTGAATTTTCTATGTCTCTGTACCTTAGCACTTACGTGCATTCAGCTGACACTGCTTTTCTCTGCTTATAATGGCTCGCATTGCTGATATATGGTATTTCTTTCCTTCTAACTAGAAATGGATCTTAGGTTATCTTTGACCCACTACTACTTCTGCATATGGCGGCCACCCACTGTGTGACTTTCCGATAATCTTTTGTTGTGACAGATGATGATGGGCATTGGACTTCATGATTAGGTGGATCCGGGGTGTCATTTAGGGTATTGTGACTCAGAGTGGAAGGCTCTGTGACCTGGAAACCGATCCAATCTCAAAGCATCTTGGGGCTCAGACTATTGAAAACCAAGGTTCTGGGGATGGGAGTGACCCTACCATCTGTGTATGACAGGGTTTCTACCGTGGGTGTTTTTGTTTTGTTTTGTTTTTGGTATTAGAGATGGAATCCAGGTGCATTCTACCTCTGAGCTACACCCCACCCCAGACCTTTATCTTTTTTATTTTGGAACAGGGTCTCACTAAGTTGCTGAGGCTGGCCTGGAACTTGCTTTCCTCCTCTCTCAGCCTCCTACGTACTGGGATGACAGTACGTAGGAGCCTCCTGGGTGTTTTTGTAAGTGTAGGTGTGTGCATGCGTATCTGTGTGAATGGCTCAGGAAACTCATTATAATTCCCTGAGGTATCCTCATGTGTCATCAGGAGGCAAACATAATCCAAGACCTTCCAATGATGTTGCATTTTAAAAAATCAGCAGCTTTGTGTGTGACTCCTACTATAAATGCAGCCACGTCTGTGGCCTTGGACCTGATAATCTGCATGTTTAAAGAGAAAACTGAGAATTTCAAGGATTCCACCTGATGTGTCTCGGAATGACTAGACTTGGTCTGACATGGAAGCATCATCGGAGAAATAACTCTTGATGCTGAGCAGGGCTCTTTGTAAATATTTTACTCTGACTCACAGAAAGAACTACAGAGGAAAAGCCACGTTTTATATTGAGGCCCAGTTTGCCATTCACAAATGCACACTTATGTATAAAAACACACACATAACCATAGGCATGCACATCGGAAGTAAAACAAAGCCTACACAAAAGACTTATCCACGCTTTTTAAGGCATACTTATACATTCTATGCTCTTCTATTTAATTTTTCAAAAACAGTTACAATCCATGAAATTGATTTTACAAACCATCAATGGGTCACTGCTCCCCACAGTGTGAAATACCATTACCCCACAATATGAAGGGGACGCAACAGTGGATCTGTTCTCATTCTTTAGGATTCCTCTTTTTCCAAAATCATCTCTGTACACATCTCATCTTCACCAGGCAAACACACTGTGAGGTTAATTTTCTCTATTTCCTCCATGAGCCCAGAGTCTTCAGTTCCACCTGGAGCAGGTGAGCTCAGTCATTGTGGATCCAAGTGCTGGGCTCTCCTCTTCCTTCATTTCTTTGCTTCCTGGAACACACTGCTTTTTAATCTGCACAACATTCCATAATCAAAACTGGAATAAATGAGCAACGTGAAATATGCACTCCCTTCCCACTGCAAATTGTGGGAATCTATGGGACAGGAAATAATGTGGACACACCTCTTCTAAATACCAGTTAACCCAGTAGAGGAAGCAGACCCAACAGCATGCTTTGCCTTACCTGTCTGTAGCTCCAATAAGGGGCTGCTTTCAAAGTCCCAAAATAGAGCACCTAAGGACATCCAGTGCTGAGCCCCCAAATGTCCCCTTCCCAGAAGAGATTCCACCCCTAAACCTGGGAGTCACCTTTGTCCTCAGACCCTTGCCTCATCCCAGTGTCCTGAACAAATCTGTGTCCTGTCAATTTTATTTTCTCTTACTCTTTTTTTCTTTGGTACTTTTATTGGTGCATTGAAATTATACATAACAATGAGGTAGAGAGTGACAGGAATACACATGCACACAACTCTTGGTGTGTTTCCCTTCCTATCCCACCCCTCCCCCTCCCCCTCCATGTCATTGAGATTGGTATTGATAATCTCATATATGTGCATAGCATTATTTAAACTGTTACCTTCATTACATCTCTATCTACTCTCTTCCCTCCCCTCAACCCCCTCTATCACTCCATTGGAATCTCTTTCTACTCCTTTATCTGGGGTCTCTTTTGTTACCCAATTTCTCTCTCGCTTCCACATGTGAGAGAAAACATAAAACTATTAGCTTTCTGAGACTGGCTAATCTCACTTAGCATAATATTCTCAAGTTCCATCCATTTTCTTGCAAGTGACATAATTTTGTTCTTTATGGCTGAATAAAATTCCATTGTGTGTTTATACCACAGTTTTGTGATCCATTCATCTGTTGATGGAGACACCTAGGCTGGTTCCATAACTGGGCTATTGTGAATTGTGCTGCTATAAACATGGATATGCATGGATCACTATGCTATTCTTACTTCAATTCCTTTGGAAAGATTTCCAGGAGGGGTATAGCTGATTCAAATGGTGGTTCCATTCCCAGTCTTCTGAAAAACCTCCACACTGGTCTCCATAGCACTATACTAGTTTGCAGTCCCGCCAACAGCATATAAGGGTTCCTATTTCCCCACATCCTCGCCAGCAGTTATTATCGTATCGTCTGTGTTCTTGATGATTGCCAAGTCTATTTTCAAAAAATACCTTGATTCTATTCCTTGAACACACCAGGATTTTTTTCTACCCCAGGAGTTTTTCCACATACTTTTCCTTCCACCTGGTTCTCAGACACGCTCTTTCAGGGGATGCTACCTTCTCTTCTCATCCTCCCTGGATGATCATCCTCTCAGGATGATGATCCCTGCCTCATCCAAATTGTGCCCTCCTCAGAAGCTCCTCCTGCTCTTGTGGGAACAGCAATCCGAGTTCATCTCTTAGTTCTTAATTTCCATCTTGGTTCACTCCCTGTTTCCCTCATGTGTCCTGGTTACAGTTTGTGATTTGATTCTGTCCATTTACTCATTTTGTCCAAGTCCCAAACTTCTGTCTATTTATTCTCTTTGTCTCTGTCCCCAACTGAAATATTTTATTCTAAATGTCAAAAGCCAAAACTGTCTTGCTCACCATATGAAGGAATAAGTACAATTTAAGTTTTATGAGCTTCTTTGGTTTTTATTTTTTAAAAATAGTCCATAAAATAATTCCGTTAAAATCAAACTCCATTCTTTCAAAGGATTTATTCTTTTAAATAACTAGAAATCTAACTAGAGCAAAGATTAATGACAGACTTAAATATCTACACAGGCAAAGATCTGATCATTAAGAACTAAACAGGGTAATTAGGTATACGGTCGGAATGCAGCACGCCGGCTTAAAATTAGCAGCGTATAATTGAGCCTCATTTAACTGCAGGAGAAGTGTGCTGAGAGAATTTTATTTACATAAGAAAAATGTCTTGGTGAAATTGCTTTCAGAGAATTTAAACACACATACGCCAAATCACTCTTTCTTGTCAACCCAGCCAAAGTTGCTAGCCTGTCCCTTATGCCCTGATATTCCGGCAGTAATATCATTATTTCTACTCAAATGATTTCCTCCAGGCAGTTCCAAGATTTCAAGATCCACATGGGTGCTTTGCCATTCTTTGGCTGTCTTCATGATACATATTTTACTGATCCTATCTTTAGAGGAAGAGTACTCAGAAAACATGTATCTTCAATGTCCAAACACCTACTTAATTTAGCACTGTGCAATATGGGAAGGAAACAGCAGGGAATGGAGGCAAAGGAGAGGATGGCTTTGTCCCTGCATGGGCTGCTGTCACCGGGGAGGTGTTGCTAACACACAGCCAACAGGATTGAATGCATGTAGGTGCCCATCAGGACTCACCAAAATAGCTAAGGAGGTTGGTCTAAGGAGGTCGGCCACATGGTGAGGTGTTTGGAGGGGAGAGATTCCAGATACCAAGATAAATGTTGCAAATTTCTCTTTCTGCTTTTAGCCACACCCAGGAAGTAACCAGCTTGAAAAGCCAGCAAAATAAAAGGCCACCTTTGACACAACTAGACCCAAGATGAATATTACCGGAAGCTTCTGTCCTCCTTGCTATGCTGGGCTACCCCACTAGGTTGGTGTGCACCTCCTGTGACCATGTGCTCAACCCTTGCTGGCAACTTTTGCAAAATAAATCAACTACACAAGTAGCACACTGATAGTCTTCTTGGATGACATTAGGAAAAGATGCATTTAATTCCCCCTCCACTTCCCCTAATCCATTCTGACTTCAGAGGCACTGAAGCTAACCCTTCAGTGGATATGTGCTGACGCCTTCTCCCCTGTTCGTTTACATATGTAAATTTATACATAGACCCATATTCAGTACTCCTTGCCTTTGGTACCTAACATTATCTATCATCCTGTAATGACTTTAGAGTACACCTTGGAGATCTTTCCAGAGAGTAAGCATAGACCTATCTTACTGTTCTTTAAATGACTACAGCATGTGCAATACTCTAATTCATTACTTATTGACCCCTTGTTTGGCATTCAGGTTTGTTTGCATTTTCCAACTTATTAAACAACACTGCAGTGCATTTTGGGGGGCACATATCCATCCATGCGTGCCCATGTGTAAATAAGTCCATAGCATAGATCTTTGAAGAACACACGCCGTGTTGAAATGGATGCAGTGCACCACTTGAAATATCCTCCGAAGACAAAAGTATTCACCAGTTTACACTCTCACCAAGACCTGTTCATTTCCCTCCACTCTTGTCAAGACTAGCTATTATCAAATGTTTTTCTCTAATCTTCTTGATGGAAATAGCATCTTGTTTTAATTTGCATTGATACGGTCAAGTTCTAACTAGACTCTGTTCAGAAATAAATTAAAATGTACTTCATTTCATCTGTGAAAAAAATTGACATTTTTGCAATATCAAGTTGTCTGTTCTTAGAGTTTGGAAATGTCTTTCCAGTTACCATGACCTTCTATTATGTCCTTTGGGGATGATTTAGAATGTTATTTAAGTTTGCTTTGCACATTTTTAGCTGTTCATAGCTAAATATTCAGTATTTGTATTAGTGTAGTGAGGGAAGTATTTTATCGTCAGATTTTATGACAGATCCCAGCTTTTCTAGAGTGCCTTTCTCTGCAAGGCACTGACACAAATATTCTCATTTACTATCACAATATTCCTGAGAAGGTAGCATTGCCCCAGGACAGGTAGAGACCCAGGATCCTTCAGGTCATGCATGTACCCAGGGGTATGCCTGCAGGAAGGCACAGGTGCAGAACTATATGCACCACCCTTTTCAAAGTCCTCTCTTCCCGGCTTTCTTAACACCATGCCATCTTGGATCCCCATCCCTCCTCCCCCTCCTTTGTTGGGTCTTTTCTTCACCCTCTTCCTTCCCTTCCTTGCCTGGGGTGTTCTGAGCTTTAGTAACCATAAAGGGCTCCTCCTGTTAAGATAAATTTCAAAAATGGCCAGACAGTGGTGGCTCATGCCTGTAATCCCAGTACTTGGGAGGCTGAGACAGGAGGATCGCAATCTTTTGTCTCTGTTGCATCCCAATGGCTAGTCCCTAGTGCTGACCAAATTTTGGGTGAGAGTAATGATTTCAGGCTGAGAACATCATGAGGAAAATCAAGATAGAGCACCACTGCTAAGAATTCAGACTGGACACACAGTTGGATCCCCCAAATTTTGTCTCCAGCTTGACTTCCATCAGTCCTCCAGGGACTCCCAGCAAGTTCACGGCTGAATTCCTGATTTTCCTAGAACAGTCCCTTAGTTCCTGACTCCTTCACTACCCCACTTCTTGATTCCCTCAGACTGGACACCCAGCACGCGCTTCTCCCCAGCAAACTTCTGCTGATTCTTTAGTTCAGGTGTTGCTGAGCTCAGGTGGCTACTCCACTACTGCTATACCTGCACCAGCCCGGGCTGTGCTCTCACCCTTGGCTGTGAGGGGAGCTGGGACACAATGTGTGAGGACAGGGTGTCAACCTGTGTTGGGATCCAGCCTACCCAGACATTATCCTGCTCAGACACTTACAGGTACATGAACAGGGGCAAGTCATCTTACCTCTTTCTTCCATTTTCTTACCTGAAAAAAAAATGGGAATGATAGTAGCTTCTTGTGGGGTCCTTGTGAGAACTAAATGGATCAAAACATATATAAAATTTAGAGCAACTGTGGCCCATACTAAGCAAACAGTACCTCTTGGGTCTGATTAAGTTACTATAGGTACCCTGTTGTCTCTGAATCCAAATTTTTCCTTTTTATAAGACACCATTTACACTGGATTAGGGACTCATCTTGCCCCAGAATGACCTCATCCTAACTGGTTTTGTCTACAGTGACCCTATTTGCAGATAAGGTCACATTCTAAGGTACTGGCTATTAGAATGTTAGCATTTGAACATCGGTGGGGGCAGGTCAGATGTCTTATCTTGAAAGACTCCTCCTCCCTCTCTCTTAGATGCAGTCTTCGACATAAATCTTTAAGGAAGCATCCTCAGAAAGTTTTCAGTTGCTTGAATCTTGTCTGCAGCCCCTGCATGCCTGCATACAATCATGGCATGGAATAAGACCACCTACGTTATGGTTCGTCTATGGAATGTCACCCACGAAGGCTCATGTGTTGTAATGCAGAAATGTTCAGAGGTGAAATAATTGAATCCTGAGGGCTCTGAGCTCATCAGTGGGTAAGTCCACTGATGGATTAATAATTCGGATGGATTTACTGGTTGATAACTCTAGGCGGGTAGGGTGTGGCTGGAGGAGGTGGACCACTGGGGATGTGCCCTTGGGGACTATATCTGCTTCTGGCCCCCTCCCCTCTCTTTTTCTCTCTGCTTCCTGGTGCTGAGCACACCCTTCCACCATGATGTTTCTGCTTTGGAGCCAGCTGACCATGGACTGAACCTCTGAAACCATGAGCCCAAGCAAACTTTTCCTCCTCTCAGTTGTTCTTGACAGGTATTTTGTTCAACAACAAAGAAAAAGCTGACTAAAACAACAACAGGAACAAGCCACGAGGCAAATGCACTTCTAACCCAGTTCTGAATTAAGAGAAATGGGTAACTTGAAAGTCATCATCGATATATTTTTCTATTAATAATTCTATTTTAATTAATGTTAATTTAACTTTCCATCTAAAAAAATGTTAGATATTCACTTACAGGCTCATCTCATTTCTAATGCTATGCACTTGGAACTTAGATTTCGATCTCCTGTTCCTCTAACTTTACAGGCACTGCTTTGAAAATGGCTTTGGAAAATTGGAGAATGCTTGGCTTCATCATGCACAGTGGCTGATACTAAGAGGTGGCAGACACAGCTGATAAAGGTTCCACTGTGTTGTGCTACCATTTGGCACCTCATTAGCAGAACCATCTGCTCTTTTAATTACTATTATCTCAGTTCAGATGGCAATAGTTAAAAAAAGAAAACCCTAAGAAATATTTATAAGTGAAAACTCAAGTATGGTTTTAAAATTTTTCTGAAAATAGTAACACCCCTATTGAAGATCTAACCTGCCTTTGTGGTGAAAAGTCAGAGGGTAAAATGAAAGAATAATTAACATCTACATCTTAAAAGGTGCTCATTTTCATATCAAAATATAGTATAGTCATTTTTGGAGGGGGGAAACCCCTCTTTTTATGTATTAGACATGAGAAAATATCACATAGATAACTAAAAAGAGACATATTTGAGGTTGCTTTCTTTTTACCAGAACCTAAGAATAAGAGTTTTGAATACAAGCAATGATAGACTCTTTCATCCAGCCATCTATTTAACAAATTATTTTGGGTAACCTAGCCAAGCACTGTTCTATGCAGTGAAGATGAGAAGTTGAACGAGGCGAAGCAAAGCCTTGCTATTCTAGCTGGCAGAGGAAAATGTTAAGACAACCTCATATGCACATACAAGATAACTTCACGTCAAAATATGATTAAGCCAAGTCTAGAAATGGAGTGACCATGGATGTGGTTCATGTGGACTAACATTGCTAGAAACTTATCTTAGGAACTGAGACCAAATTGACAGGAAGGAATCAGCCAGGTAGAGACCTGGGCTTGGTGCCACCAAGGAGAGCAATTAAAAGAAGGGCAGTGTGGCTGGGCATGGTGGAAGAGGGAGAGAGCAGAGGAGAGGTCATGGAGATGTGGTCAAAGCCCAAAGCACCCTCGGCACCATTCACAGTTTGGTCTAGGGGAACTCTATCATGACACTAGAGTAGTACACGGTGTATCTTCATGATTTCCAGTTGTGGATATTGAGTAGAGCGTAGATTGTGGAGGAGCAGAAGTAGATGCAGGAATTGGGAATCTGGCATCCTTAGACATGGACTGTGTGCTACAGAGGGGGTGAGTGATGCACCAGGATATATTTTGGAGGTGGGATGGAGCAGAGGGACTTGCTGTTGGGAAATTTGGAGGGATAAGAAGTGATTCATTTTGAGAATTTCAGGATATGGTTCATATGTTCAGATACTAACAGATATGCCAGGAAATGCTGTTATTCAAGCAACATGATTATGCTGTTAGAGAAAGTCCCTGAGTTTCTGTAAATACTCCTTTCTACTGCACAAACAGTTTCTGAAGATAATGTATTGGTCAATGCAGACCTCTATAACAAAATACCTGTTATGGTTTGAATATAGATTGTCTCCTGGAAACGCTCATGTATTGGCAATGCAATAAAAAGTTCAGAAGTGAAATAATTGAATTAGGGCTCTAATTTCATCAGTGAATAAACTCACTAAGGGATTAATAATTTGAATGGATTCACTGGGGGATAACTTAGGCAGGTGGGTCCTGGTTAGAGGAGGTACGTCACTGGGGGTATGGCCTTGAGAACTATATCTGTCCCTGGTCACTTCTTATATATCTCTCTGCTTCTGGATGCCATTGAGTTGAGCTCAGCTTTCCTTTGCCATGCATGCCACCATGATGTCCACCTTGGAGCCAGCCAACTATGGACTGTACCTCTGAAACCATGAGCCGAATAAACGTTTCCTCCTCTGTGTTATTTATGTCACGTATTTTGATCACAGCAGTGAAACAGCAGACTAAAACAATACCACAAACTGAGTGACTCAAACAACATAAATTATTCATTTATTTACTTATTTCACCATCTGGGACTCCAAGATCCAGATGCCGGCAGATCTGGTCCTGGAGAGGGCTCTCTTCCTGGTTTGCAGATGGCAGCCTTTCTCATTGTGTCCTCACATGGCAAAGAGAGAGAATGAACTCAGGTCTCTCTTCCTCTTCATCTAAGGGCCCTGACCATATCTATATTATCCCCCACCCCATCCAACCTAATTAACTTCCAAAGACCCTACTTCCTAATGCCTTCACATTGGAAATTAGGGTTTCTCCATATAAACTTTTGGGCTGACACAAACATTCAGTGCATAACAAATGTTTGTGTCACCTCCTCTCTACGGCCTCTCACTGGGATGCACACAGATACACCCTGGCAGCCTTATACCTTTCTACACCTGGTTAATACAGCATGGACATGTGGCATTGGCTCGGAGGCTTAGTACCTATTTTACCCATGGTGACTCAGCTCGGAGTGGCAGAATTGTGTTTTCTTCTTTGTATGTGTGCTTTATTTTGTTTTGTGGTTTGGGGTATCACACCCGGAGTCTTAGCACACTAGGCAAGCACTTTACCACTGAGCTACACCCCCAGCCTCAAGTTAAGAATTGTGATGTAAATCTCACCCATATCATTTCTGTTCTGATGCTTTTTCTAATAACTGAGATTATGCTAAGTGAGATTAGCCAGTCACAGAAAGTGAAGGGTCTTATGTTTTCTCTCATATGTAGAAGCTAGGGAGTAATCAGGATGCCAGAGGCACTTCAGATAATGGAGGAGAAACCTCAGTGGAGTCAGGGAGGTGGTCTAGGGAAAAAGGGGGGGAGAAGGAGGATCAATGAATGAATCACTTCCATCGACAATATGTACATATGTGAGAATACCAATGTCAACCTCAATACCCTGTATGGGGAAGGGAGGGTGAAGGGAGCCAGGGGAAAGCCCACCAAGTGCTGTGTGCATGTATGTCACTATCACTATGAACTACATTATGATGTGAGACTATAATGCACCAATAAAAGTATTTTAAAAAAGAGTGTGCAATGATTAAACCAAGCTAATTTATATATCCATCATCTCACTTATCCATTTTATAGTGAAATATCTGATATTTACTCTTAGTTATTTTGAAATATATCATACATTCATATTGCCTGTAGTCACTCTGAAGGACACTAAATGCATCATGGATTTCTGCTAGGTAGCATCTATGCATTAATCTTCAGCAGTAAAATAAAGAGGATATTTTTCATCAACTGTCTTTCCTAGATACACAAACCAACATTTAAAGAGTTGAATGGCCTGACTGAGGTAAAAAAAAAAAAATCAAAAACACTGCAATGTGACAATGACAGCTGTAGAGTTCTGATCAATTGGATTCCAAAGCCTAGGCCTTTCCTTCTACACTGAGGAATTGCTCAAAGTAGGTGAGCTTGATCATCCTGGTACCACGAAAGATCTATTGACGTGATTCTATGTAAGAACTTGGATAAAATTAGCCAAATAGAGTGAACAGGCAAATTAACAGTGGAATCTTTAATGTTTAACATTAATTATTTGTTATCAGAGTGATACACAAGGCTAGGCACAAGTTTGGGGATCAATACCAACTTTCCTCCTGGGCATCGGTCGCCTTCATTTAGGTGAGGAAGGGTCATGCCTGGTTATACTCCAGCTTCTTCTCTCTGGTTCTTTTTTTATTGTCACCTCGATGGCATGTCCCTAACCCTATGACGCAGATCTATTTAGATCACAAGCTCCTTGAAGACAGAGCTGTGTCTCCTGCCATTCTGCATTTCTGGAGTCCAGAGCAGTGCTGACCAATGAATGGGCATACCACTGGGCTCTGTTTTCCTGCTTACCCACAATGCATGGCACCTTCTAGAATTGACTCCCATATGGCTACTTCCGGAGGTCACACGTACCAGCTTTCTGCAGCTCAGTTCTCAAAGTTAAGGTTTTCTATTTCAACTACCCACAGTTTAGTGAAGCAGGTTTCTAGAACTGTTGCTGTTTTAATCGCTTCCCATGACGCAATTGTATAGGAAAAAAGTACAGTGCCTCCACATCCACACCAGAAGCTGTATCCCTGTGCATTCTTTACTTCTTAGCACCAAGGAGGGAAGCTCATGGCTGCAGGACTTCTTCTCTGAGTGTTCCTGCAGTATTATTGCTGTGCAAGGGCCCCATCTTCTTTGATAGTTTTGGTCTCTAGGTGGAAATATCTTCCTAACCCCAATGTTGAGCTTCAGCAAGGCCAACTGACTTGGTGTCTCACAGTGGGTTTATTTTAGTGGCACTAACATGAAAGCTCATGTTAACGAATACTTGGGAGCCCCTCTAGCACCTTCTCATAATCAATTTTCTTTTAGTTTGGGCAGAGTCTTAACAGGCTTGGTGTGCCTATTTTCTAACTCTCTGCACACTGAATACAACACATCAGAAGTATGTGGACAGGGGTGTTGAGAGCAAAGAGAACTAATAGCTCACAGCTCAGGAGCAAAGGAGGAAGCAGAAAGTGAATAAAGACAGGCCCAGGGACTGGAGCACCTGGGAGCCTGGTGACCTGTCTTGAGAAGACAAGATAGCTTCTGAGACATCCCACTAATAAGTAGGAGATATAGCTTCATACTCAACATTCACAATGATGATCCTGAATCTAGAAGTCATTCACTGTTGTTCACTTAACTCTGACTTGCAGAGTTTGTACGGGGACAAAAGTATGAACTATAGATTAAAAATATTTCCATCTAAAATGCCAATAGTTTTCCAAGAAAAATGAAGTTACCCAGTAGTCAAAGTGTATGTGTGTGTCTGTGTGTTAGACATACAGCGTTTGTGTGTTTGCATTTCAAGGATACCAATTATCTGTATTTTAACATTTGCCTATTTGAATGGAAGCACATTCTTGAATCCCACTTAAGGGCATGAACAAACCATCCATCCCACATGACTCAGAAACCTCTGGAGATATAAAGCAGAACGTGGAGAGTAGTGGGGAATTGGGGAGCAGGGAAATGATCCCTAGTCACCATAGAGCTAAGACACAGGTGCTTCTGTGACCCTGCTGGGCCCTCATTGTCCCCTGTCAGTGCCACCCAACTCTGGGGTTGTGGACATACAAGGACCAGGAGCTTTCATCCCCTTTCACTGTTAAAACTCTGTACTCCCCCACCTTGTTTTAAAATGTTTGTCAGTTTCAAGGTGGGTTTCCATGAGAAGGGACAGGCTATCAAAGGTCAGTCCAAATAAGTACAAAAACTTGGTCACCTCCTCCTCCATGCCCCGGAGCATCTCACAAGTATTCAAGACAATGACAGGTTCAAGTTCTTCTTTTTTTTTTTTTGTGGTACTGGGGATTGAACCCAGGGGCGTTCTACCTCCGCGCTACACCCCCGGCCCTATTTTTTTATACTTTATTTTGAAACCGGGTCTCACAAAGTTGTGGAGGGCCTCACTAAGTAGAGAGAGAGAGAGAGAGACAGGGAGAGAGAGAGAGAGAGAGAAAGCTGAGGCTGGCCGCGAACCCGGATCCTCGGGTCTCCGCCTCCCAAAGTACTGGGATTACAAGGGTGTGCCACCACGCCCGGCTTTTAAGTTCTTCTGAAATGACATGTTTTTCAGAAGTCTCACTTAGCATGCTAAGTGAGTAAACAAAAAAGCTAGGTATTGTGGGAGCAAAGTTCACAGATAAATGAAATGTGCCAGAGGACAGAGTCCCTGGGGACTCAGCAGGGAAAATGAAGGCAGTCTCTTGATGCCCTGTGCTTTTCCCAACCCTTCTGAAGATCAGCACTCAGAATGCCTCTGCGTACGGTTTGCCAGTGCTGATGGCCTGTCAATTCTCATGAAAGTACACCATGGTGGGACGGTGACAGGAGTCACATACGTTATCTTCTTTTGTCCTTCCTGCCTGTCTATCACACTGAAGTTTAAAGGAACTGGTTATAAAGCATTACATAAGTATGCAAAGTGTATTGAAAGAGAAAAACTGTTTCCATAATACATGATGTACACTGTAAAGAAATGCTTGGGGTCTGATAATGCATGACAAGTGACAAAAGGTATTTTTTAATTGGTTCTTTTTGAGGGGAGGATGAAACAAAGTTATCTAGACTATGCAGCCATAGGAGATTGTTCAGCTTTTCTAATATTTAGCCTATTTACATCCTGTTTAAAATAGGTAGCTTAATAGAATTGTCTAAAAAGTTAATTTAAATATTATATTAAATATATCTTATGCTATTTTTAATAGTATGTGATCTTTTGGAAAGCTTATGCTAAGTCAGTATTTATTTTTAATGTGCTTTTCATATCTATGTTCTTTTGAATTGTTCTTATCTTGCTTAAGAAATCCTAAGCTGTGTTTATTTTATCTGAGCAATTGATCTATGCATAAAGTACAGTCCTTGCAAAAAAAAAAAAAAAAGACCAAGGACTTTGGAAATTATGTTTTCAACCCAAATGTTTGTGACCTAAAGACAAGGGAGTCTAGATTCCTGGAAATTCTGATGAAAATAAAACACAGAAAGTTGCAATTGAACCTAAGAACAACAAGAGATAAAGGATGATGGTCTGGCATTTCAGTCTTTTCCTAAAGAGACAAATCACACTATCTTTCTTGTGGAATTCCATCCCTGGCAGAAGTGTTCTGTGGAAGAGTCAGTCAGTGGCAGCGGAGTCCTGAGCAATGCACCCGGAGGGCCAGGACTCGCTTTGAGGGCCCTCACTTTTATACCTTCATTTGTTTCATCATCAAATTATAATTCAATAGTGAAAATTATCTTTAGAAATTTAAAATTTTAAGGGCAAAGAAAATCCTAATCCTCCTTAAACCACACTGATATTTGATCTCTGCGTTGGCCATTTCTGTACAACCAGAATTGTTCAGGTCAAAGTCACAGTTGACACTCAGGACGTTGTGTCCCATGTGGCTGTGGAGGAGAGTGCGTGAGCATGAACTTTTCTCCCTGAAATAAATCTATCTATTGTCAATTAGTTGAGTAGTCACTTTGAAAATCTGTGATTGAAAAAGAGCAAAATACTCTAAAACACTGGATATAGAAAGCATTGGTCTTTATTTTAGAATACAGTGATAAGTGTTGGTTATTATTATGAGGTAATAGGACCATCATACCTGGGAAATTTGTGGAATATTTTATCACTGTAAAGCTTAACACTTTTGGGCTTTTACTAAAAGTATTCAAGCTGGAGATAGAAGTGTAAATATTCATGAGGGCTAGATAAATTTGCAAAGGAAGTTAATATTTTCTTAACACGTCACATTCTAACAGAAAGCTGATGATCCAAGAACATCTTCCAAGCCAGCTACATGCCAACCCTGTTACTGTAAGATAAATACATGACCTATAATATTAATTCTCTAGATTAGCTTTTCTAAGCATATATTTATTGTGCAACATACTAACAAAAATCTAGTTTAGGCTAATGAAAAATTGAAATGGGCTGGGCCCTTAAGTATCATATTCATCTCTTTTATGCCTTGGTAAGAGGTTATTTAGATGAAAAACTTTTTGTGCGTGCAGGCCTTTATGTGGTTGGATGACTTTCACTGCATTTTAACCAAGTGATCTTTGTCCTCTATTCCAGGATCTAGATTTCTCATCACATCCACGGGAGCCTTGTATATTAAAGATGTACAGAATGAAGATGGATTGTATAACTACCGCTGCATCACGCGGCACAGATACACTGGAGAGACGAGGCAGAGCAACAGCGCGAGACTCTTTGTATCAGGTGAGAACCCATCACCACCATTGTCGGGGGCATCCATCGGTCTCTCGGGGCCAGCCAGAGAGAGAGAGAGATGCGAAGCTGATGGGGGGGCAGGGCCGGACGGTTGGACAAATAACCATACCTCCTCCAACCGGGAGCCATGTCTTGCAAAACTCGTTTATTAGAAAGCACATCTCTCTTTTATAGTGGAGGCGGTACAGGAAGTTCGCAATGAGTAGGGTGTGGCACCACGCTCTCCTGGGATCTATTATAGGTAGAGACACCTGTCGTCTATGAGTACGGAAGGAGGTAACTACCTATCACAGCTCTCTTGAGGCTACCTCCGGAACTACCTGCGGGACCTCCCCCTGAGGAATTCGCCAGCGCCATCTTTGCCATTAATATGCTGAATTACTGCCACGTGGGA
>PVJS01041470.1:0-17951 GCA_004027185.1 Glis glis
GAGATTTATTTTAAGGAATTGACTCATGCAATTGCATAGATCAGCAAGTCCCATATGTGCAGAGTGCGCCAGCAGGCTAGAGAACCAGGCAGTCTGCAGAGAGAATAGGCTAGTTATCACGTAGACTTTGGTTACACTGTTTTTGGAATGCCTGTTTTGGGATCCTTCTATCCCTATTGACCCTGCACTAAAGTAACCACACATCTACCTGAAAACATACTCGATCCAATATTCTTTATTTAAGATCAAGTCATCGTCTACTAAGAAGTTAGTTATCTGGGAAATGGTCCTCTGATTTTTTGCTAAAGCCTGGCTTCTTTTTGTGTACCCAGTTGTAATTTGCTTCAGTCAGCATTTTCACTGTTGATTCCAAACCCCTGACCACCATAACTTGGAGGAAGGGATATTTATTTTTACTCATAGTTCTGGAGATTTCAGGGGTTTAGTCCATGCTAGGCCAAGTTAAGCCTGCAGGTCTTAGGGCATGGCACAGGATCTGACTCACCCAGTGCAAGATGGACACAGATCAGTAATTCATGTATTATCTGACCCCAGTATGTTCCTTCTCTTATAAGGACCATCACAGTATTTGGATTCCTGGTTAACATTGTCAACTCAGACCCATCCCCATTGGTCCTTGGAACATCTGAGAATTTTCTTTTCCTCAATTCATGATTATAGGCTACTATGGGAATGAGCTCACGGAATCATTGCTGTATGTATTTGCTCAAATAAGGATTTTTTTCTCAAGAGGAAATAATATCTCCTTCAATTAATGAGTTTTGCATCTGAGAATTTGCTTAGTTTCAGAAAGCACGCAAGCAAGTGTGATACTTTTGTTAGCTGCTGGAATGTCTTACCCAAAGGAATTCCTAGTACTACTAACTAGCTCCCTGCAGATCAATATGGCTGACTGATATTCCACCCTGGCACCAGGATGGAATGGTGTTTAATGCTTCTAATCGATAAGTGTTGCCAGTTGATCCCTGCTATTTTGTAATCCTATCATACCCTATTGTACCAGTCCCATAATAGCTTGTTTGTGTTTAGTCCATAAAGAATAGGCATTACTGTGTTTCTGAGCAATGTTGGTCTCTTGCTCAGCATCCACCTCATAAATGCCATTTGGGATCTCCTGGCCTTGGCTCTAATGGGGACATAGCCAGTTGGTAGATTTCTTTGTTTTATTTAGTAGAACCAGTGAATCTTGTTTACTTCTCTGGGTCTTCTGATGTCTTTTTCCACAGTCTTTTATGACCCCTTTGGTATATCTACTGCTTTTAATATAGGCCCCCATTTTATCCAAAAATCATCTCAAAGCTTAGAACCATTTCTTCTGGTATGGGCCAGGGAACAGTGCCCGCATATCAGCAAATTCTCCCTTATCCAGCTTTGTTTATCATCTTTCTACATCCAGTACCCTCAGGATCCACCACCAGGAATACTTCCCATATATTTCACATATATATACACCAACTACTGTAACTCCTTAGTAGAGATTTTCTATACTACTTTAGGAGGATCAGAATTTCCCCATTAAATCATGCTAAGATTTCATCCTTGTCCTGGGTCTGATGACCATGGGGATGGAGGGCACATTCTGAGAAGAGAAAGCATCATCTTTTAAGGTACCCGGCCCATTTTGTGCTTCTACATCATCTTCAAGGAAGGGAGGATTTCCGTCTTCTAGCCAAGAACAGCAGGTCACTTATGCAGGTCCCAAGAATTTAAAGATCATGGGTCCAAGTTTTTTTTTACTGTACCTATCCAAAAATGTATGTCATGTCAGGGTCTAATTCTTTTCATATCATAAGCATGAGTTAAGTATTGGATAAGGCTAAGATATGCATTTTATGTCAATCGTAAAATCAAGTCCTGGGGTCAGACTTCTATTCTTTCTGCCATCTAACTATAGGAGGTAAATGTTTCTTTAAATGCTGCCTATTACACTGTCTCACATTTTGCTCTAAGTTTATGATTGATCATCCTTTGCCTATTATTTTATTTCTTCTAATCATTAATTCTGTTCACCCATGGCAACCCAATTTCATAGGATATCTAATTATCTACATCCCTATAAATACCACAGAGATATTTTGGGTTAATATCCTAACCCAAAGCCTTAAAAATATAGATATACTTTTATATAGAGATGTACACAAGTCGGTATATCTCCCTCCACTGTATCACGTCCAAATTTACCACAGGTGAAATTCTTAGCAATTGCACTTACACGGTTTCATTTTCCACTAGTGCTGGGATCATCATTCTTAGACATTTTTGGGTGGTTCAACTCCAGAATCCCATCTTTAAAGTCTACTGATTAAGACCACTCCTGGTACCCAATATCTTGGGTTGGATTCTTTTTATTTTTTTGGCAGTACTGGGGATTGAACCCAGGGGCATTCTACCTCTGAGCTACACCCCCAGCCCTATTTTTTATTCTTTATTTTGAAACAGGGTCTCACTAAGTTGCGGAGGGCCTCACTAAGTAGCTGAGACTGGCTGCGAACCTGCGATCCTCCTGTTTCAGTTGGGTTGGATGCTTTAAGAGCAAAGATGAGACAAGAGCTCATCTGAATATGATTATTGAAGGAATGTTGTTTAATAAAATTTTCAGGAGAAAAGGAATCCAAGATTGAAAAAAAAGAATAAAAAATGGAAAGAAAAGAAAAATAAGAATAAGGTCGTAGTAACATTCTAACCTTTTCTTGTTTTCTAAGGTGCCCTGGAACTCAAATCACACTACAGAATTTTTCCTGTTTGAAGAAAATGGAGATAACTCTTTATGCTTACATCTTTCGGTAATTATTTGGGGGAACATCACAGGTAAAGAACCTGTTATTGAATGAGAGCAACCCTTTAGAGAAAGAAGTAAATATGAGGCATTAGCAATGAATTTTCACAGACTCTCAATGATTGGAGATCTAAAAAGGACACCAACAGTGTATATTCCACTGATACATATTAAATCCTCAACGTTAATTGAAATTAAAACAGCCTACACCAACTTGTATTTATTATATGCAATTATTGTCATCTTCATTATAATTACAATATCATCAGAGTTACTTGAAAAGCTTTCTCAAATCTTAAATACCCCAAAACTATCCGCATTATTTTGAGGAAATGAATGGAGAACATACTGTATTTTGAAAATAATTCCAAACTGTTACTACATATCCACCTACAGAGACAAACAAATACACACAACCAATTGAGAATCACTAGAAAGACCTTTAGAATTTGAATCTTCCCTCCTACTTTAATCTGTTTATGTTCCAACACCTTCATTTGATAGTCTCTTCCATTAGTCATCAGCATATTTCTCCAAATATAAAGGCATGCACACACATACACACACATGCACACACACACACACACACACACACACACACACAGAGCCTCCTGACACCTCCTGGCTCCTTGAACATATATATAAACCTTTTTCAGATTCAATTTGCAGTGCAGTAGTATTGTGTGATGATCATTTATACTTCCATATATATACTGTACTACTTCATTCCATTCTAGAAGTCCCTGTGTTTGTATTCACTTTTATCTCATTACATTATATTTAAATATTTACTCTAAAATATGGGATCATTAAAAAGAGAATCTAAGCTTTGCTTTTTGAGGGATATTTCATTTATATAGAATTCGATTAGCTATTTTGTTTAGCACTTTGAATACGGTATTCCATAGTCATCTTCATTCATTGTTTCCATTAAGAAGTAAGCTGTCCATCTTACTGTTAACCCTATGTTAGTAATATTTTTCCATTTCTGGAGTCTTTGCAATGTATTTTTAATTTTTTTGTTTTTAAGTGGTTTTCCTATGAGATGCTAGGTTTTTTCTTTTTCTTTTTCCTACTTAAGAGTCTTACTGGGGGCGGTTCAAGATGGCAACTAAGGGAGATACCACAATCTGACACTTGGGCCTCAATCGCTGTGAAAGCAACTTCTCGACAGGAGAATAAAAGCAACAAAAACTTGAACTAAACAATGAAAAATTTGAAACATGATGGAATCAAAGCCAGAAGACAAAACAGAGAAAAGTAAAAAGCTCCAAGCGCCTTACCTGAGGAACGGGGTGGCGCCATCTTGGCCGGACCACGCCGGCCGCTCCCGGCATCGCGGCTCCACATGTCACCGGCAGAGAAGCCAGAGACCTGCTGTGAGCTCAACTGCAGATCAGCAGAGATGAAAGCGAGCAGTAGCTCCTCCACACTCAAGACGCCAAACGGCGGCGTCAGCGGCTGCAGCGGCGCCATCTTGGCAGGACCTTACCGGCGGCTACCAGCATTATGGCTTCCACACAAGACCAATGGAGATGCCAGCGACCTGCTGTGAACCCAGCGGCTGCAGAGGAGCGGAGTGAAGGCAGCAGCGACTCGCTCCACGCGCGACACAGACCCACTGCATAGGCAGAAGCGGCAGCGGTGCCATCTTGGTCAGACCGCGCTGGCGGCTACTGGCATTGTGGCTTCTGCAGGCCACCAACAAAGAAGCCAGGGACCTTTTCTGGAACCAGCACTGCAGAGCAGCAGCGACAAAAGCGAGCAGCAGTTCCATCCATGCTTGGCAGAATCCCCGGTGCCCGGAGGCCTAACCAGAACCTGCAGCAGCGGCTGAGCCCACCCCCTGCCCTAGAGATTAAGAGCAGCGCTCAACAAGACCATAAGTCAATGAGCCGCCCCAGGGGGAGACCACCCAGTGCTGAAAGACTTTATGTCTTCCAAACTAGCACTAGAGAAAATACTGAAAGAGATTAATTACAAGGAAGATAATAAGGAAATGCCAGAACCAGAGAAACAGTGATTTCCATCAAACGAACAACTAGGCAAAGAACAAACTACCTCAAACAAAAATTAAAACTCAACATGTTAGGAATTAAAACCCATCTCTCAATAATTAATCTAAATATAAATGGCCTCAACTCCCCAATCAAAAGACATAAGGTGGCAAATGGATTACAAATCACAATCCATCTATATGCTGCCTGCTGAAACACACCTTACGAGTAAAGATACACACAAACTAAAGGTGAAGGGATGGAGCAAGGTAATCCACACTAATAGAACTCAAAAACAAGCAGGAATACCAATTATGATATCAAACAAATTGGACTTCAAACCTAAAATTATCAGGAGAGACAAAGAACATCATTTTTTACTAGTAAAAGGAACAATCTAGCAAGATATAACAATAGTCAACATTTATGTCCCAAACATGGATGCAACCACTTTCATAAAAGAAACTCTTCATGACATTAAATCACACATAGATCCCAATATAATAATATTGGGAGACTTCAACACCCCTCTCACACCACTAGATCAATCTTCAAGACAAAAGATCAGTAAAGATGCCTCAGATCTAAGGAACACCATAAACCAAATGGACCTAGCAGACACATACAGAATATTCCACCCAACTACAGCTGAATTCACATTTTTTTCAGCTGCTCATGGAACCTTCCCTAAAATAGACTATATCCTAGGCCACAAAGTAAGTACTAGCAAGTTCCAAAAATGTGACATAATCCCCTGCTTCTTTTCAGACCATAATGGAATGAAACTAGAAATCAACTATAGGAAGACCGAGAGAAACCTCATAAACATGTGGAGACTGAACACCACACTGCTGAATGAGGAATGGGTCAGAGAAGAAATAAGGGGAGAAATTAAGAAATTCCTAGAAACAAACAAAAACAGAGACACAGCATATCAAAATCTCTGGGGCACCCTGAAGGCAGTATTAAGAGGAAAATTCATAGCACTGAGTGCCCACATAAGAAGAACAGAAAATCACCAAATAAATAACCTAATGACACACATCAAAGCCCTTGAAAAACAGGAACAGTCTAACCCCAAAGCCAGTAGAAGACAGGATATTTTTAAAATCAGAGCAGAAATCAACGAAGTAGAGAGTAAAAAAACAATAGAAAAATCAACAAAACCAAAAGCTGGTTCCTTGAAAAAATAAACAAGATAGATAAACCACTAGCCAACCTAACCAAAAGAAAGAATCAACCCAAATTTCTAAAATAAGAGATGAAAAAGGTGATATTACCACCAACAGCATGGAAATCCAGAGGATTATCAGAAACTACTTTGAAAAACTATACTCCAACAAAACGGAAAACCTAGAAGAAATTGACAAATGAACTGAAACTAAACTACCATACTAATGCATGTGTATCTATGTTTATAGCTGCACAATTTTCAATTACCAAACTTTGGAACCAGCCAAGATGCCCATCAACTGATGAATGGATTACAAAACTATGCGATATGTACACAATGGAATTTTACGCAGCCATAAAGAAGAACAAAATTACGTCATTTACAGGGAAATGGTGGGAAATAGAGAACATTATGCTAAGTGAGATTAGTCAGTCACAAAGAATGAAAAGTCGGATGTTCTCCCTAATGGGTGGAAGCTAGGGAGAATGGGACTTAGAAGGGACCCCAGACAAAGGAGAAAAATTTAGGTGAGCAAAAAGGGGACCTGAGAGAGATGGGAGGGGGGAAGAGGGAAACCCACTAATGCACGTGATGTATATACACAAATTTATCAGAGTCAATCACTATGCTGAGCATGAAAAGGAGGGAAGGGGGAGGGAATAGGGTGGGATTTGAGGGAGGACTAAATGAGCAATGTGTGCATGCATGCTTGTGCTACTCTGACACTTATCAAAATGTATAACTACAATGCACCAATAAATGAATATATTTAAAAAAAGGAAAAAGAGTCTTACTGATTACTGAACTTATACAATATGTATTTCAAGTATTATAGCCTTCCAATTCACATATTATTTATTTAACTGTGTCTATTATTTTCCTAAATGTATCATTACTAATTTTAGCTATTTTGGCAGTAGTTCTAGAATTTTAATTTATTTGGAGATATTTTACATTGTTTTCTTAAAGCAGGTTTGCTAACATATAGTTCATGTAATGTAATTCACCAAAATACAATGTCTAACACTTTCATTTTTAGTACATTTACAGACTTGTGCATCCACCACCACAATCAACTTTAAAACATTTTTATCAGCATACGAAGAAACGTGGTATTCATTAGTAGTCACTAACCAATTCCTCCCATCAGTTAGCCCTACATAACCACTTACCTACTTTATGCCTCTGTGTATTTGCTTATTCTGCAAATCTACATTTCACACAAAGGGACACATACAATATACAGTAGTTTTTCATTGCCTTCTTCTCTTAGTGTGATGGTGAATCTGGATCGTCAACTTGACTGGATCATGAAACACCTAAGATTATGTGACTTTGGGTTTGTTGACTGGTTTATATAATGGCAGACTGGAGGGGAAGTCCTACCCTAAATGTAGGCAGTGCGGTTCTGATAGGTGCAGGTCATGGATAAAAGGAGAAAGCCGCATAAGCAATGCGTGGTTCTTCCAGAAGAAAGCACGTCTGCTCTTGTCTGAGATATCTGCGTTTAGCTCTTAGAACTGGACCTTCACCATCATTTTTCTGGAGAGTTTCCTGGCTTTCTCATCTTGGACTGGGACTGAATTAATAGTCTCTCCAATTCTGAGACTCCAGCTCTTAGACCGTTGACCAGCTGCTGGTTCCTCCAGCTCTCCACGTGCAGTCGGCAACTTGTAACTACACTGCTTTGGACTGTAAGTTTCATTGATAAATCCCCTTTTACCATATATGTGTCCTGTGAGTTCTGTTACTCTAGTGAACACTGACCAATACATTTAGTAGAGTATTTTCAAGGTCCCTTCATGCTGCAATACAGATCAATACCTTAGTGTTTTTTTTTTATTGCTGCATATTTCATTGTATGGAAATGTCACATCTCCTTTTCTATTCAGCAATGATAGACATTTGGGTACTTTCCAATTTTGGTTTCTATGAATAATACTGTATAAATATTTATATACAAGTTTTTATGTGGACATAAATCTTCATTATTTTAGCGTGTAGTTAGGGGCAGAATCATTCAGTCATATGGTAACTAACTAGATGTTTTGAGGAATTGCCAGAATGTTTTCCAAAATGGCTGCACCATTTTACATTAACACCAACAGTGAGGCTCCAGTTTCTCCATATTCTTGCCAAAAATTTTTATCATGTGACATTTTCATTATAGCCTTCCTTCAATTTGCATTTCATTAAAGTTTTGATTGGCATTTCTATAAGGGTTAATAATATTGGGTATACTTTATGTGCTTGATGATTATTTCTGTATCTTCTTTAAAGAAATGTCTGTTTGGATCATTTTTCTCTTATTTAATTGGGATTTTCTTCTTTCTGATGTGGAATTTGAAGCATTCTTATATATAAAGAACTCCTTATAAAATCTTTATATATAAAGAACTCTTAAAACTTTGAATAAAAGTCTGTTATCACATATATGACTGGCAAATACTACTTCCCAGGGAGTGGGTTGTCTATTCAATCTATTGACTGTGTCCTCGGAAGTAAGGTTTTTCATTTTGCTGAAGTACCATTTACCTTGATTTTTGTTTTTTTGATATTTGTTCAGTGTCATATCTAAGAAACCAGGACCTAATATATGTCCAATGACATAAAGGTTTAAGTTTTCTTCTAAGAATGTTATTCAAATATTTGCATGCATGTCTTTTACCCATTTTACTATCACTTGTCAATTTCTGAAAAAAAGCCACCCTGGATTTTGATAGAGATTGCATGGAGTTTATAGACCAATGTGATGAATATTTCCACCTCTAAAACACTGTTTTCCAATCCACGAATAGTGTTAGTCTTTCCATTTATGTCTTTTAAAATTTCTTTCAACAATGCAACGCCTTGCATTTTTCATATTGCATTTCCAAGATGTTTCAGAATTGTCATCTTAACGACTGTTGCCAAAGTTGACAACAAACTTTGCTTTTATTAGAAACTGCTCCAACAAGAAGGGATTTCTTGCTGCCACATGTTCAGTGTGTTGGGGCTTTGTCCCACTTATTTAACATTCCTTTGTCTTCACCTTCAGTAGAGGCTCACCATCATTAATAAGTCTCACAAAATCTGGTTTGCCATCGACCCTGCTAGACTGAGAGGGAAAACTCTATTGCAGCTCACACATTAAAATTGAAGTCCTACATGAGCATCGGAAACACTGAATAACGAGCTCAGGGAAACCATTATCTGAGCACACATGAAAACATATTTTAAGTACTGGCTTAGAAATGCCAGTGCTCACTCTGTTTGTTAAGTTAGTATTGGAAGACCACAATAATAACTACTTCATCTCAATCTCTTACTATGTGCTAGGCAATGGACTGTCATTACAAGCTCCTATAGTTTATTCCTTACCAAAATTTTTATCAGGAAGATACTATTCCAGATGAATAAGCTGAATCTACGAGGTGCTAAGGAATTTGCAAAATGTCATACTTTTATACAGGAGACTCATGAATGAATAATCCATGACTCTCATATTTTAAAACCCGTTCTAAAGCAAGGTTCTGCAAAATTTTCCTTAAAAGGGTCCTACAGTAAATATCTTGGGTTTTGTGGGCCTACGGTGTGCCAGCCTCTCAACACAGTATACTATATCACTTGACTTAAAATTATCATTGTGAGTTTTTAAACTGTTTTAAAATATAGGGAAATTAAATACAAGATGTTCTTTTACAGGTAGTCTCACCAATATCTAATTTCAACAAAAAGGAATCAAGCTCTACTTAGTCATTTTCCTTCAAAATGAGTTAAATTGCAAAACCTGGTTCATTCTCCTTCTTACATAGTTTATCATAATAAAAACACTGTTCTATATTTAGTCCCTTTCTGCCAAGGAGCTCAATCTCTTTTAGAACATTATTTCATTAATCCTGCCTACAGCCCTGTGCAGGAGGGAGATGACAAGTATTAAGAAATGTTCAGAGCCTTTTAGGAACAATTCAAAAGTTGAGCAAATTGTAGTGACAAGTGCTTACTACCCTCAGAGTTACCCAATGTCCTTAAAAAACATACTTTGAGTCTTTCAGGAGCATGCTGCTCCTCAGCTTCTGAGAAAATGGATCCAGCACCAGAAAATCCATTTTCTTAAAATCTTCATATTTGAGACTGTATCACCCATAAGAATTCAGTTCCTGTGGAGTTTTTCATCACATGTTGCCTTATAAAGACACTCTGTTCTACAAATCAACCATTTTCTTCCTTCTGATTGATGATTCTATTTCTGGAGAGAGAAAAGAAATCCAGAAAAGTCAAATATTTGGGGCCTTTATTTCTGAGAATTAGCACTTATATTGGTGCTATAACTTGTGCATGAAGTCAAGTTGTGGAGCATTTCCTTGTTATGCATTGTCATATGTCTTGGAACTCTGACCCCAAGCACACAAAAAAAGTAAAAAATATATTATCAGGAAGGAAAATCTGTAACTTCAAATGACAGACATTTAACATTTTATCCATTGTTAAGATTATATAATATTGAATTTGTTAGTGTATATATAGACATCATCTATGTGTGTGGGTGTATGTATATATGTGTATTCATATATTTATATATTCATAATGTTACTATATAGAGATATTATCTGTGTGTGTGTGTGTGTGTACATGTGTGTGTGTGTGGTCTTCACTAGTTTCTTGGTAGCAGTAGAATATCTAGTAGTAATTTAACCGTAGATAAAGCAATGAAGCTTACTCTTAGGTCATCAATGATAATCGTCACTGAGTAAAATATCTTAAAATATGCCAGTTAAAAAATAATCTTCTTCAATTCCTACTTTTATCAGGCTATACCCCGCTCCCTCACATATCAGCTCATATGTGAGGGAGCTTATCTTCTGAGGCTTTCAAGCAGTTCAAACCGGTGCCACTAGCCATGTTGGTCAGACTCTCTGAACAGTGTCTCTATGCAGATTGAACAATCCTGCCTAATACATCCACATATTATGTGTGTAATCATGGAAATGCATACCTGAACATGCTCCTCCTCTTCCAAGAATACATGGTTCATTTTTTTTCTCATATATTTGCTTTTTCTACTTTTCCCTATTATGCCTTGTCACTACACCTGAACAAGACACACGCTCTTTTCCTGGATATCCACATAACCACATTTTCCTCCCTACTCTAAACTAGGGTTCATTTAGTTTTTTTTTTTCAAATTCTCCTTATCACAAAGATCTTTCCTGACTACCCAAATAAACTGTCAATCTCCAACAGCATCTCCCATTCCCCTTATATTGCTTTACTTTTCTCCATAGCACTCATCCTCATTTATTATACTTACTCATTTATATGTCAATTGTATACTTCCCTGATTAGCATATAAACTCCACAAAGACAAAGACTTGTTTTGATCAGTGTTGTGTTTCCAGCACCTTGGACAGTGCCTGGAACATAGCCCTTGAGAACTATCAGTTGGGTTAATAAATACTGAGAAAAGTCAAAGAGCCATAGTGATTAAAATATTGTTGCTACTGATAGTATTAAACAGAAAATTCCAATATAAAGACACAGTGAATACAGTTGTGATTGTTTTTCCTGTAGACACTTTGAGACTTCACACTCTTCTATTATCAGCAGATGTACAAAAGATAGATGACATCATGGAGATGAAATGTAAGAGGGTGGTGACAAGAAGACTTTCACTTAAATCTCTAGGATTTGATAAAATTTCCAAAGATATATAGAAAGAAAGACAAGTAAGTAAACCTTAAAATATACCTACATTTACATAGAATAAGGATGAAAAAAAAGAGGATCATATGATCAGAAAGCTAAGATAACTAGGAAGGCATATTTTCATGGAAGCCAAGAGAAATTACAAGAAGAATGGTATACTCAACATTGTTATAAACAATAAAGCAATGGAATTAGGACGAAGAGGACATTGTGACTTTTAAAAAGGGAACATGTTGTAATAGGATACAAAGAGAATGAAGTTTCTAGGGTTCCAGCATGAGTTATATAATGAAGAATAAAAACACCATAGATTGCAGTATTAATTTCTTCTTTCTTGTAACAAATGTCATTGAGTGACAGAATATTAGGGCTGAAGTGGTAAATAAAAATGAATCATAGATGAATCCTTACCTTATGAAAGTTAATCAAAAAGCGAGAAGCCAGGCATGGTGGAGCACACTTGTAATCCCAGTACTTGAGAGACTGAGACAGGAGGATCACAGGTTCATGGTCAGCCTCAGCATTGTGAGGTCCTTGGCAACTTAGTAAGACCCTATTTCATAAAAAATAAAATAGGGCTGGGGGTTTAGCTCAGAGGTGCAGTGCTCCTGGGTTTAATCCCCAGTACCACACAGAAAACAAAACAAAACAAAGCAAATGTGAACTTAGCAATGTTTCATGGTCTAAGCTAGGCACTGGGGATTCAATGGAGAACATGACTCTCTCTTCAATGATACTTTCAGTCATTCAACAAACATTACTATGTGCTAGGAACTGGAGACACAAGAGACAAATAAAACATGATCCTTATCTCAATGGAATTTTCATTCTCATTATAAGGCAAGGCAGTGGGTAAAAATAATTAATATTCAACACAAATATTTGAATAATGGCATATATAAAATGTCGCATAGCATAATGGAAGAAAATTAATTTTTCAAAGAATGATAAGCTTTAACAATTCCCTATGGAATTCAAAAGTGATGTAAAAGGATATCTAAAGAATTGTGGGATTATGGAAGTAGAATTATTGAAGGAATTTATTTTTTTGAAATGAGATAACCTAATCATATTTATAAGCTCTGAGGATGCATCCAGAGAATGACAGACCAGAGAGAAAAAAGTATGTAAATTATAATGAGTCAATAAATTCCTTTATTTAACTTTGTCTGATACTG
Organism: Glis glis; assembly: GCA_004027185.1. NCBI lineage: Eukaryota > Metazoa > Chordata > Mammalia > Rodentia > Gliridae > Glis > Glis glis. The sequence goes on from PVJS01041470.1 coordinate 12,832, forward strand.
ATATGATCAGCTTTGAATTTATATGTTTATAATTAAAATAATTAATTAAATATGATTCTAATATGTTTATAATTAGAATAATTAAATATGATTCTAATAATGTCCTGGTAAAACAATATAATTTAAGATTTACTTATTGTGTATTGACAGCCCCAAGCAACTTGTTTTGTACACTGAATTTGGATGCTTAATGTTTTCAATGAATGGGAATTTTAAGCCATGGCATGGGGCACTGTCTCTCAAACTACAACTTGGTGTCAACCATGTTACCTCTGAACAACGCTCATATGATTATTTGAACATTTTATACCCTTTACCTTTATTCTTTCATAAAAATGGGTTTACCATGAAAAGTGAAAGTCATGCCTCAAAGAGATAAAGGAATCATTGTTACAGATTTAATAAAAAAATTTAGAAAGATAAAAACCAAAAGAAATTTAGAAAGATAAAAATCAAAAGTGATGATTGTCTTGCCTCCATTAGAAACTCTGAAATTAGGCTTATTAATTGTATATTTAACTATAAAAAGTAAAGAAAAAATTGTAAATGTATACAAATTATTTGAAGTATGTGATTGATTTGTGTTTGTAGGGCAGGTGTTTGGAGGTCTCTATAATAAGTTTTTAACTTTCTAGGAAAAGAACCTTTCCTCTGCATGTAAATTCTCTCCTTTGTATAGTTAGTATTTGTACACGTGTTCAAAACACATGTTGCATCAATTTAACTTGGTTTATTCCAAGTTAAACAAGATTTTTAATGCAAGACTGCTCAGAACTTTTATTATGCAAATGTGCATTTTAATTTTTTTGTAATTGTCTAATCTCACTAAGCATAATGTTCTCTAATTCCATCCATTTCCCTGCAAATGACATAACCTCAGATGAGTAAAGAAGATGACCTAACTGAGGGAGATGGGAGGGGGGAAGAGGGAAACACCCTAATGCACAGGATGTACAGACACAAACTTACCAAAGTCAACTACTATGCTGAGCACAAGGAGGGAAGGGGGAGGGAATGAGGGTGGGAATTGGGGGAGGGCTAATTGACCGATGTGTGCATGTATACTTCTACCACCCTGAAATCCATCAAGATGTATGATTACAATGCACCAATAAAAATAAATAAATAAATAAATAAGAAGAAAAAATGTGCATTTTTATTCTCCAAGAAGAGGGTATGGTATACAATATTCCTCAAACCGATTTGACCACACAGTCTTTTTTCCCCCACAAAGCACCTATTAACATTCACCAGAACTAGTGTTCTGTGAAAGATGGTGTCGAAGATGTGCTGCACATTAATTAGTAGAATTCTCATGATTAGAATGATAGTAAAAATAAGCTAATAAGATAAAGAGTTGGAAGTCATCCTGGAGGCCACGTAGAACAACCTCCATGCAGAAAATAGTTTCAACAGCACCTCAGAAAGATGGTCCTCCAAGTTGTAAGTCTCTAGTTCCTGATACTACATGTCATATGAATCCTATCCTTAATCATCTCTTCCGGTTATTAAGCCTACATATATAATTCATTGGTCCTCATTCTGTTTATACCCTCTTCTACATGACAATCCTTCAAATATTTGAAGGCATCTTGCATGTCTTCTACTAGATCCCTTTTTCTTCATGGTAAACACATCCCATTCACACAAATTCACACATGAAGCAGTTATCAAACTCTTCATTATGTCAGCAGTCTTTCTCTGTGCACGAGAGTCAGACAAGTCTCCTCTTAAAGTACATTATTGCACTGAATTTTTTCATTGAAATAATTGTTCAATTCTTTTCAGTGAAATCTGCACATTCATTGGCATTAATTCTTACTAAGGCTCTGTTTTTTTTTATAGAAGCATATTTTTGGTTGCTATCAAGCTTTCTTATGGTCAAGGAAAATGACAAGTATAGTCAAGGAAGGTTTTTCCAAGTGTACTTTCACAGTTGTTGTTATCATTGTTATTGCTTCAATTAAGTTACATGGGTAATCCTTCCTTATTGCAGTCAAGAGAATTCCATACCACAGGTTGTCTTAAAATGCAAGTGTCTATCCTTCTGCAATGACCAAATTATTTATTAGCTGCCAAAAGATAGGCATGTATTTCTATATCTAAAATATCTGATTATTGGTGCTAAATGGTTATTTGCTCTATGCTCATAAAACAAAACAAATACATATCTGCAGGCAGTATGCATTTTTGTGCATATATATTTTTTCATTTTAAAAAGGAGTGAAGAAGCTGTGGGTAGTTGTGCATGTTTGTATCATCCCAGTACTTGGGAGGCTGAGACAGGAGAATCACAGGTTGGAAGCCAGCCTCAGCAATTTAGCGAGGCCCTCAGCAATTTAGCCAAACACTATTTCAAAATGAAAAAATTAAAAGGGCTGGGATTGTAGCCCCACAGCCCTCAGAAAAGCCCCACAGTAACTCAGGCCAGAAAGGCCTGCAGAAGCAGCCTCCTGAGGGGCCTTCTAGCACCTGCCAGCACCTAAGGCCATACCACCCTGAACATATTCAATCTCGGCGGGTCAAGGACGGGACTAGTTAGTACTTGGATGGAATACTGGGTGCTGTAGGCTTTTGGGCCTCCCTCCCTCCCTCTGTCCACTCCTGCTTTGCCCACTCCATCTCAGGGTCTTGCCCTCAGGCCTTTGCCCTTCCTCCCTCCTCTGGAATCCCAAAACCCCACTGGGACAGCTAGTAAGACCCCAAGTCCTCAGGTCCAGAGAGAGGCAAGGCAGGTGGGCTGGCGAGGATAAACTTCCTGGTCTTGGGCCTCTTCAGTTCCAAGCACCTGTCTTGGGGTTAGGTGGTACCATAGGACAAATTCCTGGGCCACCGGGGGCCAGCCCACACCTCCCAGTCCATGTAGTCATTCCTCTGAAGGACAACTGGCCCTTTGCTCTGCAGAGTGGACGGTCATGGTGCAGCCTCAGTGAACCACGCCACACAGGGCTCAATCCTCCTTCTAAAAAAAAAAAAAGTGAAGAAATAAACATTTAAGCAGTAATTTTCCTATTACTGAAACTTCGATCCATTTTTACATTTTAGTTGGTTTTCTCTTTCCTTCTTGCCTCCTCTGAAAATTAAAAAAAACAAAATCTGTTGATTTTTTTTTTAATTCAGGGCCAGGAAAACAATAGTCAGTGTTGCTGCTTTAAGCAGAAGAGTCTTATGGTATTTACAAGACCAAAAGGGGAAAAGGCATGTACTTTGGATGAGGGCCAGCATATTTGCAAAAGCTACAAAGATTTGCTCAATATGATAATACTGAATAATTATTTCTTCTATGTCCTTATAAATTCTCCTTTTGCAAAAAAAAAAATTAAAAAACGAGTTAATGAGATTGTGGTGTAGCAGGAGTAGTGCAAAAACAATGGAAGCAAACCTGTAGAAAAATTAGTTCTGAAGTGTGGGATAATTGTAGAGGGCCTTGGGCAAAAAAAGAAACCTAGATGTGTGGGAGTCAAAGCACATCTTGTCTTCACTTGTCTTTGTTAGTGCATGTGAAAAGGTTAATGCCGCTCAGTTCCATCAACACAGAGTGAGGAGCTGTGGCACCTCTGAATTCTAGAGTTACCCACAGTGCACCTGATCCATTTCCTGTGACAACAGTACTATTTGCAAGTTTGCTCAGGTATATGAATGTCAGTTAGCTGTGTGTGACCATTCCTGTACAGTCTCTCTCTCTCTCTCTCTCTCTCTCTCTCTCTCTCTCTTTCTCTCTCCCCTTTCTTGTAATAGACAAACATTTTAAAACATCATTATATTTTTAATTTATTTTTTTCTTTTATTGGTGCATTGTAATCATACATCTTGATGCAGTTCAGGATGATAGAGGCATGCATGCACACAGCACGCTTGAGCCCTCCCCAGGCCCCACCCCACTTGCTGTCATGCTGGACACAGCGACTGTGATCGGCATTGATAAGTCTGTGCATGTACATCATGTCCATTGAGGTGTTTCCCTCGTCAAGTCTTCCCCTCCCCATCCCATCTCCTTCAGTTGGGTCCCCTCCTTCAGTCCTCCTTTGTCTGGAGTCCTTCCTGGGTCCCAGTTTCTCCCTAGTTTCCACATATAAGGGAAAACTTCCAACCTTTCATTTTTTGTGACTGACTAATCTCACTTAGCATAATATTTTCCAGTTACCTTGCAAATTACATAATTTTGTTCTTCTTTATGGCTGAGTAGAATTCTATTGTGTCTATATCCCACAATTTTGTAATCCATTCATCTGTTCATGGACATCTCAGCTGGTTCTGTAGTTTGGCAATTATGAATTGTGCAGCTATAAACTTAGATATGCATGCGTTACTATGGTAGTCTGGTTTCCATTCTTTTGGGTAGATACCCAGGAGTGGTATAGCTGGGTCATATGGTAGGTTCATTCCCACTCTTCTGAGGATTGTCCACACCACCATCTTCCAAAGTGGTTGCACTAATTTGCAATCCTATCAACAATGTATCAGAGTTCCTACTTCTCCACATCCTCGCCAGCATTTATTATTGTTTGTGTTTTTAATGATTGCTATTCTAATTGGGGTTAGGTGAAATCTCAGGGAAGTTTTGATTTGTATCTCTCCGATTGCTAATGATGTTGAAATTTTTTCATATTTCTATTGCCCATTTGTATTTCTTCTTTTGAGAAGTATCTATTTAGTTCACTGGACCATTTTTAAAACATCGTTATTACTTGCAAAGATTCACTGGGATTTGAAGCTGTCCTCTGATTGGAAGGACACTTGCTGATTACGTCTTTTCTAGTCCCAAGATCATCAGCTATGACATTCATGCATGTGTCCTTCCAAACTAAAACTCACATAATCTTTGACATATTTTAGTTTTCTGCCCCAATATATTGGAGCTAATGATTACATTACTGGCTTTCAATATTCACAAATAAGGAGCCATTTTTAAGTATCAAAATACCAATATGGCCGGGCGTGGTGGCGCACGCTTGTAATCCCAGTACTTTGGGAGGCGGAGACCAGAGGATCCGGTTCGCGGCCAGCCTTAGCTCTCTCTCTCTCTCTCTCTCTCTCTCTCTCTCTCTCCCCCTGTCTCTCTCTCTCTCTCCCTCCCTCTCTCTCTACTTAGTGAGGCCCTCTGCAACTTCATGAGACCC
>PVJS01041471.1:0-17951 GCA_004027185.1 Glis glis
GGGGATTGAACACAGGGGCATTCTATCTCCGCGCTACGCCCCCGGCCCTATTTTTTTTTATACTTTATTTTGAGACCGGGTCTCACGAAGTTGTGGAGGGCCTCACTAAGTAGAGAGAGGGAGAGAGAGACAGGGAGAGAGAGAGAGAGAAAGAGAGAGAGAGAGAGAGCTGAGGCTGGCCGCGAACCCGGATCCTCCGGTCTCCGCCTCCCAAAGTACTGGGATTACAAGCATGCACCACCACGCCCGGCTCAGTTACAGACATTTGAAATATGATTACAAATTAAGCATATTTCAATCTCTGAGGCTGGTCCTTACTTGGAGAAAAATTTAGAAATTTAAATAAGTTAATCAAATACCTTAATCTTAGGTTAGCCTCCATGTGATTTCTTCTTTCGCTTTACCTCAGTTATGGAAGAGTGATTTCTGTTTCATATGGTACTGGGGATTGAACCCAGGGGCATTCTACCTCTTAGCTACACCCCCAGCCCTATTTTTTTTATTATTATTCTTTATTTTGAAACAGGGGCTCACTAAGTTGCAGAGGGCTCACTAAGTAGCTGAGACTGGCCACGAACTTGCCATCCTCCTGTCTCACCCTCCCAAGTACTGGTAGTACAAGTGTGTGCCACCACATCCAGCATAAAAATAAATTTATCCAATGGGATATAAGCAACAGTTAGATATATAACACCCAAGAATGTCTTTAAAGGGTGAGAGAAGGTCTTTCTCTATAGTATTCTTCCATCTTGTTATAAAGCTTTTCTATAATGAATATTGCAAGAGCCCTTGGGGGAAAATGCTTTATTATACAATGTTTAGTGATTTAACAAATAGCCTGATAAACCACGAGTTATGGGCTAAACTGTACCTCCACAAAATTCATCTGTTGAGGTCTTAATTCCCAGCACCTCACATTGTAACCATATTTGGAGGGAAAGTTTTAAGGAGGTGATTAAATTAAAATGAATCTGTTAGAGTGGGTCCTAATCCAATCCCTGACTAGTGTCCTTATAAAGGTAATAATAATTAAAAACACAAAGCCTGAACAGAACAATAACAAGGACAAGTCCAGAACCAGGGAGCTTCATGGCTAAATGATCCTTTCTGTATTCTTCCAGAAAACAAGGCTAGAGGGAATACTTCCAAACTCAGTTTTGGAGGCCAACATCACTCTGATACCAAAGCCGGAGAGAAAAGAAAACTACAGGCCATTCTTATGATACAACTCTCCACAAATTAGTCGTAGAAGGAAATTCCATCAACATAATAAATGCCATTAATGAAAAGAGCAGAGTTAATTTCATAATCAGTGAGGAAAACATGAGAACCTTTCTTCTAAGATTCATTACCAGGAAAGGATACCTATCTCACTACTTCTACTCAACACAGTGCTGGAAATACTGGAAAGACCACTTCGACAAGAAATAAAAGGCATTCACATCAGAAAGGAAGAATTAAATTATCCCTTTTTATAGGTGACATGATTCTATATGTGGAATACCCTAAAAACACAACCAAAAAAACTGAATGAATAAATGTATTCAGTGCAGTTGTAGGGTGCAAAACCAACATACAAAAATTATTTGCATTTCTTTACACCTATCCAAAAATAAATTAAGAAAATAATCTGATATAATACCATCAAAATAATCAAATACTTAAAAATGAATTTGATTAAAGAAGTGAATGATCTGTACACTGGAAACTGTAAAACATTTATGAAGAAATTGAAGACACAAATAAATGAAAAGATAGCCCTTGTTTATGGATTAGAAGAATTAGTATTAATAAAATGTCCACACTAATCAAATTAATACACAGATTGAAAGTAATCACTATCAAAATTCTAATGGAATTTCTCACAGGAAAAAAAACCATCTAAAGTGTATAGGAAACTACAGAGGACCTCATATGGACAAAGATAATCTTGAGAAAGAAAAACAGAATTGGAAGCATTACATTTCCTGATTTCAAGAAATATTACAAAGACATAATAATAAAAATAGCATAATTCTGGCATAAAAACATCTATCTATTCCAATGTAATAGAATAAAAATCCCAGAAATAAATTCAAGCATATATGTTCAACTAAATTTCAACAAAGGTATCAAGAATACACAATGTGAAAATTATAGTCTCTTCAACAAATAGCATTGGGAAAACTGGATATCTATGTGCAAAAAGGGAAATGGAACCCTTATTACACACCATACTAAAAAAAAAATTCAAAATGGATTAAAAACCTAAACACAGGCATTGAAAATGTAAAATTTTGGAATAACTGTGAGAAAATAAATTTCTGTGGTTTAAGTTACCCAATATGTGGTATTTCATTATGGAAACCATAGCACACTATACACCAGTATAAATGCAGAGGAAACCATAAAACCATTTAAAACTCAGTGTTGCACATGATTACAGGTAGGCAAAAAGGATGTTAACTTTACCCCCAAACAATTAATTCTGCTGCCAACCATATACTTCTGATTCATCTCATTAGATTTAAAGCTTGACTGTTATCAATTGCATCTAATAGACTTTGGAGTATGGGATTCATCATCCTTAAAAAGTAGAAGTTGGACCAGTTTCATCCTTAGGCCCATTGCTTGCACAGGCCTACATACCTGAATCCTTTGGTTTGGAACTAGGGAATCAGTAGTTTTGTTTATCATCAATCTATATACCTGGAAAGACCATGAAAAAGTTTTTTACCAGAAGACAAGAAAAGTAGGAAAAAATAAGAGGACTGAGGGTATAACTCAGTGGTAGAGTGCTTGACTAGTATGCTTGAGGCACTGGATTCAATTCTTAGCACCAAAATCAATCAATCAAACAATGGGAAAAAAAAAAGAAATGTATTTCCAAAGGGCAAGAATAAAACAATTTGAAACATTTCTTTATTCCGTGATACTTCCCTTCACTTATTTTTATTTTTTGGTGACAAAATGTGTCCTTTCTTTGAAATCAAATTATAGTAGAGTTGTTTTACCATTATGTTTTGGAAAATAAAGTTCACAACCTAAAATCTAACAGCACATTTTTTTTTTCATATACATCACTCTTACACTAAATTCAGCAGTCTTGAAATTTGAACTAGAAGCCTGCTTGGCATTCTATCCCAAGTGGCCTAACATTTAATGCATCCTTATGTGAATATGTTTATATCGTTAATTAAATCTCATAAAGAGAAGAGTGACATCTCTGTGGATACTGAAATACATTTAGTTTATTTTTCCTTTCCTTCAAGGGAGACTCCTTTCTATATATGCATTAGAATGAATTTATAAATAACCAGACTATTAAAAACTAGTTAAATAGTTTTGAAGATGTTTATTGCATGTATGTATATATATATAGTAACATACTAGTTAATTCCAACTTTAATTAATCTAATTATTGTTTACATAATGTTTATTGCCTTTACAGTGAATAGATCTGCTATACTAAGCACTCTATAAGATAAATGAAAATGTGAGATGTCAATATTCTTTTTTTTTTTTTTTTTTTTGCAGTACCAGGGATTGAACTCAGGGGCGTTCTACCTCCACGCTACGCCCCCGGCCCTATTTTTTATACTTTATTTTGAAACCAGGTCTCACGAAGTTGCGGAGGGCCTCACTAAGGAGAGAAAGAGAGAGAGAGACAGGGAGAGAGAGAGCGAGAGAGGTGAGGCTGGCCGCGAACCCGGATCCTCCGGTCTCTGCCTCCCAAAGTATTGGGATTACAAGCGTGCGCCACCACGCCTGGCTGAGATGTCAATATTCTTAAATATGCTTATTATTATCCAGTTATTTGTGGCACTGGTTGCATTTATTTTTGTTTCTTCTTCCACCTTCATATGTTTTAATTTCACTGCATTTTTAGCTAAAAGATCTCTCTGAATATATAAGGTTATGAAATTATTAGATAAGACCAAAAGTCATCAGCTGCTAGATATTCCCAATAATTTTGAAAGAAAATTTCACCACATTTTATCAAAATTTTCCTTCTATTTTGCAATGTTCTATCAGTCTGACATTTTGTGCACTGTTATTATACTAAGGATAGGTGTTATTTTACTTTATTTATCCTGAATTACTTCAAAATAAGTGCATCAAACATTACAGTATTAATGGACTGAATGTTTTCAGTAAAATCTTTTTGTAAGAGCACTTAGCACTAGAATGCTTGACAGCTTTGAGTTGAATACATACATTCCTGATGCAAAATCAATTAGTAAAGCTTCTGAAAATAGTTGGCAATTTGGTCACAGTCATACAATTTTATATACTCACAAAACAGCCCCTTTTCTTTCCTTTAGGAAAAGCTCTCTGGGAGCTAAAGATATCAGAGTCTATTTATCTACTGTGCAATATAACAATGTATGTGAGAATGTCATTCTCACTTGCATATACCTCATTTCCATATCTTTTATATAGACTTTCAGACTTCCTAGTAAAAATGTTTGAATATCTGCATTGTAGAAAATTTGTATTCTCACCAAATACTGACTCCAAGTTTCAAACAACTCCTGCTCTTTAAATCATTGTAGAAACTCATACAGCATGATAAATGAATTGGTAAACATTTGAATTCTTTTTTTTTTTTTTGTGGTACTGGGGATTGAACCCAGGGGAATTATACCTCTGAGCTACATCTCCACCCTTATTTTATTTTTTAGTTTGAAACAATTTTGAAACAGGGTTTCACTAAGTTGTAGAGTACCTCACTAAGTTGCTTAGGTCAGCCACAAACCTGTGATCCTCCTGTCTCAGCCTCACAAGTACTGGGATTACAAGTGTGCACCACCAACCTCAGCAACATTTGAATTATTATTATTATTTTTTTTTTTTTTTGCAGTACCGGGGATTGAACCCAGGGGCGTTCTACCTCTGCGCTACACCTCCGGCCCTATTTTTTATACTTTATTTTGAAACCAGGTCTCATGAAGTTGCGGAGGGCCTCACTAAGTAGACACAGAGAGAGAGAGAGAGACTGAGAGAGAGAGAGAGAGAGCTGAGGCTGGCCACGAACCCGGATCCTCCGGTCTCCGCCTCCCAAAGTACTGGGATTACAAGCGTGCGCCACCACGCCCGGCTGAATTATTTTATAAATAAGGTCCAGCAGAAGAAAGAGGCAAAAAAGACAAAGGGGGAGGAGCTAGAGGAGAAAAAGGAAAGTAGACTGGAAGGAAAGGGGGCTGGAGAGGGAGAGAGAGAGGAAGGGAAAAAGAGAGAAAGAAACCCAAAATAGATGAGCTGCAAGTAATATTTCTACACAGTATGTAAACTACTGTAGAATTTATGCATTTTAATATTTAATGCATGTCTAACATATACCTTTATTTGCTATATATATCTATCATTTATATTTTCATTTTATTTTAAATTTAGACTGTATACCTAAAAGTGTTCATATATTTTCAAACGGTAACTGCCTACATAAAATTTACCTTATTGAAAATTCTATGTTAAAGAAAAAAAAATGAAAGAGCACATACACCAAATCATGTGACTATTGATGAATAGTAAATAAAATCTTGACATTCCTGGATGTTTGATTTCAATAACTATTTCAAATAATCATTCTAATGCTTTTTTCTGAGTTTTACTGATTCTACTTCAACATAAAGTATGAGCTATCTCCAAAGGGTCAGGATATGAGAAAATTATTCCATACCAAATCTGCTAATTTGCTAATCCAGAATTATATGAGATGATAGAGTACAGTTCCCCAGGGGAATGACAATCAAATGAGGTCCTTCCTTTACAGCCATTGCAGGTTGTTAAAGCGATTGATGCTCATCTGCGTTGCAGGAATCTTTCCAGAGGGAACTGGTCCTCTAGAAAAATGTCCTCCTCATATTCTAAGTCGAATCTTAAGAGTTCATTTTCTCATACAAACAATGTGAGAAAGTTGCCTAGTAGAGTCAAAATGGGATTATTAGCAGTTTATAGGAAAAATAGAACTCCACAGTCTCATCTAAAATTGAATCACCAGGTATAACACTGCTTTCCAGACATAATGTGTGTGAATTCTAAGAAACAACTTAAGTCAATTTGAGGAAAACCCATCTGTACACAATAAAGTTCCTTTGGGGGAAATCTGTAGTTTTTATTCTACACTATTCAATGAGATTAGAACTAAACAGGTACTCAAGCACATTATAGAAATCAAATAAAGCTCAATGCCTTCATCTCCAACCACTTTTCAATAGTATATTATTGCCAAAAGACTTAAGACAGGGATTGCTTTTCTTTGCCACCCTTTAGGATTAGAAGGAAGACATGCCTTTCTGAGCACGGCTGGAAAATATGCATCCTGGTGTCCCACTCTTGCCTTTCCCTTCTTTTGAGGCTTACCCATAGAAGCTGCAGCTAACAGTATGCACAGCTGCTGAGGCGGAGATAACTGTACCCATAATCAATGAGAGGAACTCTTTACTCCAAGTAGCACAAAGAGTTGATTGTGCTGGGATGGGCGGAATCACCACAGCTCTGCTGCTGGCCCCTCAAACCCTGGCCATTTCTAAGCTACACAGAGCCCATGGCCAGTGCTAGTAGACAGAAACACCAAAGGCCTAGAAAGCTCCGACATACTACTGTACATTTCTCAGATTTGGATACAGAAAAATTTCATTTCTAATTCCCTTTCCCTCCCTATTAAACACTATAAGGCACTGAGGTATTCTAAATAGTGAATTACGACTTACTCCTTCTCTAAGTAGATATATGGCCAGCAGATTTAGAGAGGAAATCTAGAAGGAAGGACTTTAAAACATGGTATTAACCTTCTCTTCCTTGCATAACATATTGCTCCATTGGACCAATGTAAGGAATTTTTCCTCCTCCTCTGTTTACAAATATTTATAGCTATAGTATGCCACCACATCCTAATTTGATGCCTTGCCAAGGCACAGTAATTCTTTTAATCTTTCCTCATAAATCAATACTTCTAACTCTTTCATCATTTTTGTGGCTTTTCTCGGAAGCTCTTTTAATTTATCTAAATCTTTTTTAGAGCTGAGGTGCCAAGATCTCAATCACAAAGGCAATCTCAATAACCATGCATAAAGGGAAAAGGAAAAGGGGAGGAGACCAGCTCCAAACCACTTTTGTAAGTCACACTTCTAACAGCTAGCTGCAATTCTTACAATGAGGTAGGCAGAGTACTCCAGGGCTCTTCCCCATAGCTCAGACTTCCGGGATTAATGCCATTGGACTGTTGGTTTGGAGAGAATTAAGAAAACTACTGGAAGAGTGCTGGACTAGAGGGTCCCAAGTGACAAACATCTATTACATAAGGGTGAATTATTTTGCAGAAAAAGTAGAAGGAATTTTAAAATGCAAATGCTCCAAGGACATCTGACTTTGATTTATTAGTCTGCAAAAAAAAAAAATTCCTTACAGAGATGGCAATTCTCTCTATTCCTTCTCTTTTTTGTTTTGGTACTGGGGATTGAACCCATGAGCGAGCATTCTACCTCTGAGCTAGACCTCCATCCCTATTTAATTTTTTTTTGGAAAGGGGTCTCGTTAAGTTGTAGAGGGCCTTGTTAAGTTACTGAGGCTGGCCAATCTCTATCGGTGAGGGCAAGAAAAACAGCCAAATAGAAATTCCTTTATAATTGTTTTCTTCCTCTTTTACCTGGGTACCAGGAAGCTATATTATAGTAAGTGTTCCAATTAGTCCATAAAATGGACAGTATAACCTCTTCATCTTTTGAAAAAATATGTAATATATTTTAAGTATTTATTTTTTCTTTTATTTTATTGTTGCATTGTAATTATACATCATGGTGAAATTCAGAGTGATAGAGGCATACATGCACACAGCACTTGGTATACCATCCCCCAGCTCCCACCACACTCCCTTTTTTTGCCCCTCCCCGTGCACAGCATTGTGATTGGTATTGATAAATTTGCATCTGTACAACATGTCCATTGAAGTAAATTTTGTCTTCTGGATCAAACTGAGTTCAGTATTTTCTTTTATTATTTCTTTTGCTCAAAGGAATATATTAGTTTTTTAGAAGTAATATTTTAAAATACTATATGTAAGCAGGGCGTGGTGGCGCACGCTTGTAATCCCTGTACTTTGGGAGGCGGAGACCGTAGGATCTGGGTTTGCGGCCAGCCTCAGCTCTCTCTCTCTCTCTTCCTGTCTCTCTCTCTCTGTCCTTAGTGAGGCCCTCCGCAACTTCGTGAAACCCGGTTTCAAAATAAAATATAAAAAAAATAGGGCCGGGGGTGTAGCGTGGAGGTAGAACGCCCCTGGGTTCAATCCCCGGTACCGCAAAAAAAAAAAAAATACTATATGTAGACTGGGGATATAGCTTAGTAGTAGAGCACATGCTTAGTATGCACAACAAAGTCCTGGGTTCAATCCCCAGTACAAAAAACAAACAAACAAACAAACTAAAAACATCTATTGAAATATATATACTTCAGTTCATCTAACAGTACTCATATTTAAATGGATCAGAAGTTCTCAAAGATTATGTGTGAAGCTGTGTTCTACCAAAAGTTAGATATAATGCAATCATGTTTAGTTTGACACTGGTTTACTAATTTCACTTATAAGAGGAAAAACAATCAAATCTGTATGTGAAAATAAGAACTAATGAACAGAGATTTAATTTGCATTTTTAGAACTGTTACAAATATATGTACTCCATAGTTTAATCATTTGTCATCAAATCAAAGACTGACAGTTGTGAATAAGAACTTGGTTGAGTTTATTAACCATTTAGTGTTCACATTCTCAGAGCAATACAAGTATAATGGAGCTATCTTTATTGTGCTTTACTTTATAGTAAGCAGTTAAAATACAAAGGGATTAATTTACTCATTAACTCTTATGAGTAATTTCATAAAAAGTTATATACTCAGTCTTTCAATATCACCAAACCATCTTAGATTTGCTTTATGATAAAATTTTGGCATTTTCAAATCCACTTAAGTCTTTACTGCAGATGTATATCTCCAAAAATGTCTGTCTTTGGTTATACTATGAAAAAGTACGAAATCAATTAAGTGCTCATGTAACCAAAATGTTCACAAAAGATTAATGTATAATAAACTCTTTATTAGCATCCAGGAAATAACTTTGATTCTAGTACTATCGCAAATCCTCTTTCCTAGGTAAGCAAATACAGTTTTCTAGTTGTGAAAAACACCTTTGTAAAATAAAGGTACAGAATGACAGGGCATTAACTTCCAGAGACTACAATGGGTGGTGCCATTCTAAAAACCGTTAACACTTTTTCTTCCAGCTTGTTAAGATGCAAAAAAATATAACCTCAACAATTATATAAACATGTGCATCATGACTTCCTAAATCCCTTCTGAAATTCAGCTTTCTGTGCTTTAGTGAATTCCCTTATTTGACTAATGTCCTTTTTGGCATTTCTCCAAACTTGATTTGAGATGACTCTAAATAGAATTGTCAATTATTAAGGCAATGTTCTTACTGTTTATCTATGTGGAAAAGTAAAAATAGATATTTGCAAAAGAAAAAATGCTCTTGATATAAATTTAATACTTTTCTCATTCAAGTACCAAAGTGCCATATGTTAGCTACTCTCCTTCAAAAAAAGAATATATATTACATTGATCTGAAACTGAGATAAATAAATGGTGCTATAGACCCAGCATATACTAACGTTAACATATTCAGTAAACAATAGAATTGAATAATCACACAGTAAAATAAAATGAGATTTTTGGGAAGTCTATAGTTGAAAAAGAAAAGAGAGCTAAAATTCTGAATTAGACTTCGGCTTTCAATGTACAACACTCTGACATATAGACACAGGTAGATACTTCCTCAATAAGGCCCCCAGAACTCAGGATATTAAAACAAGAATTAATAAATGATATGCCATTAAACCAAAACGTTTCTATCCATCAAAAGAAACCATCAAGAGTCTAAAGAGAGAGCCTACAGAATGGGACATCTTTGCCACTACTCCTTTGATAGAGAACTAATATCTAGAATATATAAAGTACTTAAAAGATTTAACACTAAAAAACCCCAAATAACCCAATCAAGAAATGAGCAATTGAATAAATAGACACTTCTTCACAAAAGAAGAAATACATAAGGCCATTAAATATATGAAGCAATGTTCAACATCATTAGCAATCAGGGAAATGCAAATCAAAACTACACTGAGATTCCATCTAACCCCAATCAGAATGGCAATCATCAAGAAGTCAGATAATAATAAATGCTGACAAGGATGTGGGGAAATAAGGACTCTTCTACACTGTTGATAGGATTGCAAATCAGTACAGCTGCTATGGAGATCAGTGTGGGGATTCCTCAGAAAACTTGGAATGGATCCACCATATGATCCAGCTATACCACTCCTGGGTATCTTTCCAAAGGGACTGAAATCAGAATATTATACTAATACATGCATATCCATGTGTATAATAGCACAATTCACTATAGCCAAATGAATAATGAATTCAATCCTTCAATAATTCAAGTTATTTATTATTACCATAAGCATAGTACTGTTGGAGATGATAGGATCCAATGGTAAAACAAAGTCTTTGCTCTCATGGAATTTACACTCAAGAGGAAGAGAAAACGACAAATAATTATATATTATAATGCCATGTGTCAACAAGGGAGGTGGTCTAGGAGAGGATTTGGCTGGGGGGAGAATTAATGAAGGAATCACCTCCATTGACACTAATACATATGTGAGAATACCAATGCCAATCCCAATATTCTGAATGAGGAAGGGGGGTGAGGAGGGAGCCAGGGAAAGTGCTGTGTGCATGTGTGTCACTATCACTGTGAACTGCATTATTATGGGAGACTATAATGCACCAATAAAAGTATGAAAAAAATTATTAACACCGGGGTGGGTGGCAGGGTGGGACCTGAAAGGAATCACACCATGGCCTGTGCGCATGTTTATCTCTATGACTTTGAACCTCACTAAGACCTATAATTACAATGCACCAGTAAAAGAATAAAACAAAATTTACTACCAAAAAAATAAAAACAGAGTAAGAAGACAGAGAGGACTGTACACTTGTGGATGGATGGGAGGTACTTAGAATAGGTGATAAAAGGTCACTCTTATGAAAAAAGACTTGATCACAGGCTTATAACTGAATATTTTGTAGACCATTTATTCTTTGTGTGTTAGTTTTTTTGTTTGAGCACTCAGTAAGAATTTTATAGAAAAAATATCATGTAAAGAATGGGTTAATTACCTTAAAAATTTGTGTTTATATTGTATAATTTAAACTGTTTAAAGTTATTAAATATTTACCATGTTGCAAAATTCAATAAAAAATAAAAAAGTCAATAATTTTGCAAACGTTTGGTCTCAAATGTCCAGTACCTCAATTTCTTCTAAGCGTAGCTTCTACTCATTTCTACTTCTCTTTTTACTCTGGAATTACCTACTTGTAAACCACCCCATGCACAAACAAATTCATAGTGCAAATCAGGCAAATGCTTTAAGATTTTAATGACTATCAAACTTCAAGTGGTACATCCTTTTCTGTATTTCTATTTTGCTTAGATGATGTTACACCACCTAACCAATTTCTAAATGTTGTCTTCTATTTTTTAGTTAAAACCATTCTGAATGTACATTTTATATCTCCAAGTTCATTATAAATTCATCAAGATTCAGATATATTCTATATCCAGAAAGCAACACAAAAATAATTTAAAAATATCCCTTGACTTGAAAATGTCTTAAAAGACACAGAATAAAATTTTAAAAAAATGGAGTCATGTGAAATAATAATTTTACAATTTGAAATAACTTGGAAAGTAGAGCATATTTTTATTATCCCAAACAAAATTCTAAGCTGATTCAGTGATAAGACATGAAAAGCAATTTTTGAGAAGGAAATGTAGGATTTTATTTCTCTTTAGCACCTGGAATTTTTTAATAGGAGGTTTTGTTTAAGAGATTTTATTATTAAAACAAAATCATATTTTTAAAACTAAGCCGGGCGTGGTGGCGCACGATTGTTATCCCAGTACTTTGGGAAGCGGAGACCGGAGGATCCGGGTTTGCGGCCAGCCTCAGCTCTCTCTCTCTCTCTCTCCTTAGTGAGGCCCTCCGCAACTTCGTGAGACCCGGTTTCAAAATAAAGTATAAAAAATAGGGCCGGGGGCATAGCGCGGAGGTAGACCGCCTCTGCGTTCAATCCCCGGTACCACAAAAAAAAAACTATACATAATCCATTTTATGGATCTTTCCAATGCAATGAAGGAAAAAACTACTAACTTTTATTATAAGATTGTAAGACTTAAAGGCACTACTTAAAGTCTCAAATATATATTTAAGTTACTTATTTGGAAGTACCAATCTCCTTTAGTCATCTAAATTAATGCATTAATTCTCTCCAGTCATGAGTTGTATTCAAGACAAAATTTAATATATTTTCCTATAAAATATTCATATTATATTAATTAATCATTTAATACCAGCACATTTTAATATTCTGAATAGAATCAAGGGAAGTACAGAACTAGTTAAAAAGACTGAGGCTGGTAATGCAAACACTTTCCTAGGTAGAATATCCCTGCAATTCTCTCATCCCAAAAATATTCTAGTTCAGAGATCTCATATGAATTTCAAATTTTCCATAAGCATTAATGATTTTCTAACTATAAGAATAATAGATTCCATTGTCATTGAAAGGATGCCAAAATATAAAAAAAAACATGATAATTTCTAGGTTTATAAGTTGAGATGGTTTATATTATAGAATCATGTAAATCAGTACTTGCCCCTCCTTAATAAAAATATCTATTGTCATTATTATTTTTTATTTTATATCTAATGTTTTGAGTAGCCTGTGTTTTTTAAATTAAATATTTATAATATATACCACAGATTTTCAATACTCATTATGAAACAACATAGAAAAATAAATGTATATGCTTTTGTTTTATAAAGTACTCAATATTTAGTAAAGGACTATGAAAAAAATGTTGAGCATTATGTTAAAGTCAGTAGTATTACTGAATACTCTAGAATCATTATGTCCTTTTGCTTAAACAAATTATTTGAAATGCATTCAAGAAAGAGTATGAAACTATTTCTATCGCCAGAAGGCAGAAAGAAAAACATCCTGAACAAACTACAGTGATTAAAAAGGCAAAAGAATAGATATATCTAAGCATGTTATAAATAATTTATATGGTAGTGGACAACAAAAACAAAGTAAAAAGTTGATAAAGTATTTATAACACAAATGATAAGCAAATGTTAATATTCTTACAGGAAAAGGATTAGCAATTCACAGAAAAAAAATTTAAATTGCTAATTGACATTTGAAAAGATGTCCCCACTCATTTGTAGTCAGAGAAATGCATATTAAATCAATAATGAAATACACATAAAATTGGCAAATTTAAAAAAGATTTACTATATCCAGTGCTGGTGAAAGACTGTTAAACAGTTACACTCTAGAAATGCTGCTTGGAGTATAAATTGCTACACACTTTTTTGATAATAAATTTAGAAATATATATTATATTATATATTTAAAATATATAATATATATTTTATATTATATTTATATTTTATATTATATTATATATTGTATATATGTGATATATTATCTTATATATTTAAAATATATGCATATAAAATATATATAAGAATATATTATATATATATATTATATATATATATTAAAGTTAAGGATTACTATTGACTAAGGCATCCTGTTTGAGGAATGTAGCCTATAGAAATTATTACATTATTTATAAAGAACATATATGCAATGATGATTATTGTAGCTTTGCCATCACAAAAAATTTGGAGGAAAAATAAATTTAATATCCAATGAGAGGCAAATAGTTATATAAGTTTTGTTATAATAATTCTATGGAATTTTGGACCATTAAAAAAATGAGTCAAAGCTACATCTTTTGGCCCACTGGAAGATTCAGGATATGTTTTTAAATGAGAAAATAGCATTATTCCTGCTTTTTAGGGACTGTGTATATGCGTGTGTGTGTGTGTGCATGCATGCGTGCGTCCGTGCGTGTGTGTGTGTGTGTGTGTGTGTGTTTATGTTACTGGGGATTGACCCTATGGGCATTCTACCTCTGAGTTACATCCTCAGTCCATTTTTTTAAATTTTGAAACAAGGTCTCATTAAGTTGCTGAGAGCCTCAATAAGTTGCTGAGGTTGGCCTTGAACCTGTGACCCTCCTGTCAGCCTCCCCAGTACTAGAATTATAGGAATGCTTCACCATGCCCAGCTCATTATCTCATTTTTTACAAATCATAGAGTACTCATATGTATGTATGTAGGTAGGTATTAAATTCTGTATTTGTATGTTTTTTATAAATATTTTTATATGTTTTTAAGTATGAGAGAACAGTACTATATAGATGATTATAAACTAGGCTGTTACTTTTGATTATTTGGAGAATTTGATTTTTTTTTATTTTATGAAGAGAAGAAAGGATGGGAGAAATTATTACTTTTTTCTTGAAATATATTGACACTAACTCATCTGATTGCTTTTGGCAAAATTGTGACACTTTTTAAAATTAAGACTAGTAATGGAAAAATTGCATAATAAATCCTAGCCTATCAGTTCAAAAAGATCTATGATAAGCCAGGCATGGTGACACATACCTGTAAACCCAAGTATCTGGGAGGCTGAGACAGGAGAATCACAGGTTCAAGACAAGCCTCAGCAATCTAGCAAGACCTTCTTTCAAAATAAAGAATAAAATAAAGACCAGAGGTGTGGGTTGGAGGTAGAATGCCCCTGAGTCAACCCCCAGTACCACACACACATACACATACACACACACACACACACACACACACACACACACAATCAATGACAGCAGGTACATATCCAAGAGAGGTGAAAACATATTTATCCACACAAAAGCTCATTAAAAAACATTCATATCTATTCACTTATGAATAGTTAAATTATGTGATATATCCATGTAATGGAACATTGGTAGTAAAAAAGAATGAAATACTAATATATGATACAACATCAATGAACCCTGAAAATATTCTAAGTGACAGAATGCAGTCACAGAAGACTACACAGTGTGTAATTCCATTGATGTGAACTGTGCAGAAAAGGCAAGTCTATAGAGAAAGTGGATTACTGGTTGGCTAGGGCTGCAAGGGCCAGCAAGAGGAGAATGGTGAGCTACTGTTAATACACAGGGGAGTTCTTTTCTTTTTTTGGTGTGTGTGTGAGTTTTAAAATTATATCATTGTGACAACTACATAATTGTGTAAATGTACTAACAAACATTCATTGCACACTAAGTGGGTGAATTGTATGGTATGGGAAGCAGCTATAAAGAAAACAAGAGTGACTTTTTTTAATATGTCAGCTGTCTCCTAACAAATTAATTGTAAATGTTATGCTCATTAAACTAAGTGCCTTATAATCTGATATCAAACAAGGAAAAGGTATGACATATAAGTAAAATTTATTGTTGGTTGAAAATTCCCATTTAAGATTGTCAGTATTTTCTCTCAATATTAAATATTTTGGGTAGAAAAAATTTCAAACTTGGTTAGGAACCTCCTCGACTTTTTAAGCAGTGTCTAGTAAGGAGACGTCCTGGTTTTGCTGTAAGTTGGAGTCAATCTGAGCATCAACTTTAATACCATGATGTGATATGGCTTACCTGGAAGTTCCTCATGATTCCTCATTAATTATATTTGATATTAAAGATCATTAAGTGTGTGTCTAAATAAGAGGAAAAGAAAAAATCTCACTTAAGAGAAGTTCCAAGTTCTTATGAATAGTATACTTCATTGTTAAATGTGTATCTAAATGAGTGGAAAAGAAAAAGTCTCACTTAAGAGAAGATCCAAGTTCTTATGAATAATATACTTCATCGTTAATGCCTACATAATGTGAGATAAATGTTTAACTAATCAGATGTATTTTTCCTCAATATTTGGTTATTCATTCTGTTCTGTATTTGTAAGATTGTCAGACAACAAAACAGATGTGATATTAATATCTCAATTTCCAACCTAGGCAGTAGTCTTGATACTCTCTGATATTCAAATTAAGATTTCCATATTTATTTTTACTTCATGGGGGATTTAAATTACTGCTCGAATATCTATTTTTAGTTTAAAATTTGCCCAACATAGTTATCCTCAATGAATGCAGCCATTACCGTTTTCAAACTAAATATTAAGATGGTTTCAAACTCACTGACATGTCAATATAAAGATGATATAAAAGAGCAAGACAAAGTTGCAGGTGCTGGGAAACACAGATTGTGTTGGCTTCTGTGGTTTTCTGCATATTTCTTCCTCAATTGATGAAAATTATTTTGAATTTGAAATATGTGATCCTGTATGCTCCAACCTTGTATTCATAATGGTATGTCTTCCAAACCAATATATTATTAGGCATTCAGATGGATCAAATATAAAACCTATCACTTGTCCAAGTGTGGTCTCTTCCAGGTACAGTCACCTTTGACTCAAATTTCTTTTAACCTGATCACATGCCCATAAATACATAACTAATCAACTAATTTATCAACATTTCAAACATTTTTATTAGTGTGTTATTGTGCTAATAGCTTCAATTCTGAAGTCAGATAGAGCATATCCTAAGATCCTGCTCAACTGCTTTCTAAAAAATTACTTGGTCACTTACTTAACATATCCAAACCTATTTCTTCATGCACAAGAGTAGGAAAAATAGCATCAACTTTGTAGTTCTTTAGAAGTTTCCTCCGTTGTCATTAATAAAAAGGCTCAGGCCGGGCGTGGTGGTGCACGCTTGTAATCCCAGTACTTTGGGAGGCGGAGACTGGAGGATCCGGGTTCGCAGCCAGCCTCAGTTCTCTCTCTCTCTATTTCTCTCTCTCTCTCTCTCTCTCTACCTAGTGAGGCCCTCTGCAACTTCGTGAGACCCGGTTTCAAAATAAAGTATAAAAAATAGGGCCGAGGGTGTAGCACGGATGTAGAACACCCCTGGGTTCAATCCCCGGTACCACAAAAAAATAAATAAATAAATAAAATAAATAAAAAGGCTCAGATGGGAACTCTTAGAAAAAAACACTCAATAATATTTTTTTATTTTCTTAACTTTTTAGCCTACAACTTCCACCTTACTCAAAGCCCTTATCATTACTTGATCTTGACTTTATACTAAATACTGATGCTAGCTTTAGCTTCCTAAAATCCACTTCACATCTTTAGTCCTCAAAAGTTGTCAATGCTAGGTTGTAGGAATAACTTGCCAAATAAACTCTAAATGCTTTAGCTTGACCTTTAAAATCCTCCTTAATCTGGTCTCACCGTCATTCTAGTCCAGTAAAATTGATGCACTCATGATATTTGAAATAACTTGTTCTCACTAAATCTGTCATTTTTCTAATGTCATCCTTAAAAAAAAGATTAACTTTTAACTCAGTTTTCTACTCTGTGACTATCTACATTTTACAATTTCCTTTTCCATTAAACAATATAATGACATTTTACAAGTCCCAATCCTCATTTAAATCCAGATAGGAATTTCTACCTACCATGTACAATTTTCCGAAGTATTATTCCAGCTCTATGTCTTCCTTTCTTTAATCTCTAATACAATGGCTTTTAGAGTTTAAAGGTGGATAATTTTATATTTTAATGAAATGTTCATACACTATTTCCTGTGAGATGTCTTCATTTACATATTTTATGTATATAACATAGGTAAAGGTTTGCCTTTCTGAAAGCATCTTACCTCCAAAAAAAGTACCGTTGCATGATGGGGAGTCTCCAATCATTTGGAAAACTTGATCTCCTCTTCCTTAGTTTCCTTTCAACTTAATCAGCCAACTGAACTCTACTTATATTTAACAACCTTGTTCAAAGTAATGCATACTTCTTAAATCATTAAGAAAATAAAATTCCATTGTATTCACTTTACAAGAAAGAAACGATTTCTTTTTTTTTTTTTTTTTTTT
>PVJS01041472.1:0-17950 GCA_004027185.1 Glis glis
GATCTGCTTTCCTCGGAACGAGTCGCGCACACGAGTCGCTTCTCCCTTTTTATCTAAGTCCGCACCTATCAGAATTCTGCTGCCTACATTCAGGGCAGGGCTTTCTCTTTAATCTGCTGTTACACACCCAAAATCACATAATCTTGGGTGTGTCATGATCAGGTCAAGTTGACAACTTAGATTAACTATCACACTGGGGTAGACTGGATGCTTGTCTTATGCTGAGATCCTTCTGTCTGCTCTTTCTATATGACCATTCCAACATGCCGCATGACCTTACTTCTTGGCTTCTCCCATCACTTCCCAATTGAATGAGTCACCCAGCATAGGGCCTGTGATCTGTCTTCCTGAGAAACTAAAGAAAGAGTAGAATATGGACATTGAAAGTAGAATTTTTCCCCCATGAAGAAACACTGACCATTGAGAAATAAATCTTCAGGGCATTGGACAAATTGATTTGCATTTATTCCTCCTTCCCTTTGTCTATACCATGTTGCTGAGATAGGTCCTATGCTGCAGAGTTCACATGCCTGCTGAACAAAGAGCCATGATTCTTTTCAGCTACTGATGAGTTCGGTAAACTAAGTTTGAATTTCTTTCCATTAGTTTCCAATCTGCCTCCATTTGGTTGTGGCCCTGGAACTTTATCTACTCAGTCAAGGACTAGCAAAGACCCTTTGCCTTGGGTTTTGTTTCCTAGGGATCAAGGTCTAAAGTGGGATGGATATAAACAATGTTAGCCTGCCAGATGAATGCATGATTTAAATGAGTGAGCAATGCTATGAAACCAATAGCAACAGAAATTGTGTCTGTAAAAGTGGAGCTTTTAACGACTTCATATTAGCCACTTTATATTGTTGTCACATATAAATCCAAGAGGGTACTACAAACAAAACTCCAAGAATTCATGCATGTACTTTCATTACCCTGTGCATAGCTGGTGCTGAGATGAGGAAAACTCTCAATGGATGTCTGCTAAAAGAAGTAAAGCAAATAATGTGTTTATATTAAGTAACCAGATATTTTACTCCAAATCTACTGGAGTAGGTTCAAAGAATAAAAAACCCAGTGATCTCTGATCTGTGAGCCATGTGTTAGTGTGCTACACAGGGTCTGAGAATGAGAGCCAAGTGCACATCTCACTTCCCAGTTGCCCTTTTCTTTGTTAGTTCTTGAGACCCTCCGACTTAAAGGCTTTGAGCAAAAGCATGAACAAAAGGTATAATCAAATACAGAAAACCAGACGTTTGCTGCAATTGATGCCTGACAAAGCCGTACACTGCACGTGAACATTGGAGACATGTGCTTGCCACAGACAGGGTAAATAGGCCTCCTAGGGTAGGGCCAGTGAAGACTCCTGTGGAGTCTTTTGAAATTTCCAAATAGAAAGGGAGGTGTTCACCGTGTCCAAATATGTGTGCTGGTTGCTTTTTATTTTTTAAAAAGAAAGCCCATCATCTCTGTAGGAGAAGATTGTTTATCAATATTGACACCCTGGAGGTACCTTAATCTGTTTGAAAATTACATAAAAGTTGGTGTCATGATATGTTTCAAGAGTATTTCTGTAAACAGAAAAGGGCTAGCAGTTCAGCAATCCCAGCTTCATGTGACAGAAAGAGAGACTTCATCTGAAGTGTTGGTATGGGGCTGCACATGGCTCGCAGAGCTCTCTCCACTGCCAACAGGAAGAGTACCAGGAGAGCAGAAACTAAAATTCATCACTAGATATTAATAAAGACTTCACAGTGGGCAATAAACATCACTTTTTAAGACATTGATCCACACAATTCCAAGTTATTCATCATTTGTCAAAAGTAAAAAAAAAGTGTGAAACTCTTCTTTACAAAATTTAAAATGAATATTTAAGTACAGCATTTGTACTTATATCACTAATATGCTTTTGAAATACATTTAAATGAGTAATGGGAATTTTCATGATTATATGTATTTTTACAGCTACTAATATTTGAAATCTGTTTTCTGGTAAGTAGATAAGAGAAAGTGAATAGCTATACAAGTATTAGAGTAACTCATGAATACCTGTAAGTTCATTTTTTGAAAAGACTGCTTCCTTAGTTTGTCATAGGATGCAGAATATTGATATAAAGTCTGTGTGTTAGTTACTAATTAATTCAAGTATTGATTACTTCTCTTACATAAGTTTGTGTGTGTGTGTGTGTGTGTGTGTGTGTGGTGTTGGGGATTATTCCCAGGGGCATTCTACCTCCAAGCTACATCTCCAGACCTATTTTATTTTTTTTTATATGGAAACAGGGTCTCACTAAGTTACTGAGAGCCTCGCTAATTTGCTGAGGCTGGCTTGGAGCCTGGGATCCTCCTGTCTCAGCCTTCCAAGTTCTGGGATTACAGGTGTCTGCCACCATGCGTGGTTTAGCTTTTTCTTAATTGAGAGCTTTTTATTTGGCACTGTCAGTCAGAATGCAAACTATACTGAAAACAGTACTGTCATCTTGTGAAAAGAATAATAGTATAGGTACCACAACTGAGCAAAAAACTTTTTTAGAAATTAACTGAAAGTCTATCATAAAAACAGGGTGGGATACAGAGGGGAACACGCCAAGTGCTGTGTGCGTGTATGAATATATCACTTTGAATTTCACTATGATGAATAATTATAATACACCAATAAAAGTATCAAACACCAAGGTAAAACATGTTACCTGATCTCATAGAGGTACTATGAGGCCAAAAGATTTTGAGGAATGGAATTATCACTGTACTTGGCAAATATAATGCCCACAAATAACTTTTACATTCCTCAAGTTTTGTTTTACACTACATATCCTATAATAAATGATACAGTTAATCAGTACATATAAAGTCCATCAAAACCATACTCCAGATTAGATTCCCACATTTATGGGCAGAACGTATTATGTCCACAAACGTATCCCATTGAAATTTTAATTATGCCTCTATTTTAGCCCTTTTCAGTTTTGCCTGGGAGTTGCTCTGGGTGAGTCAATGAGGGGGTGGGGACAAGACATGAAGGCTCAGGATACCACTGAGCACTACTTTAGCCCTTATTAACAGTAAACTTACACAAATATGTTTCTTCAATAATAAATTAATCATAGCTTATTATAATTTTTTATTTTATATGCTTAATTATACTAAAGTTTTTACTGTTTTTTTTTTTTATGGTGGTAATAGGGATTGAACCCAGGGGTATTCTGCCTCCAAGCTACATCCCCAGGTCTATTTTATTTTTATTTTGAAACAGGGCCTCACTAGGTTGCTGAGAGCCTTGCTACTTGTTGGAAGCTGTCCTTGAACCTGCAATACACCTGTCTCAGCCTCCCAAGTACTAGGATTGCAGGCATGGGCCACCATTTTTATAATAACGCTTAGCTTAATACAAAAAGATTTCTTTCTTTATATTTTTATTCTATAAGTTTTCTACTTTAAATGTAAGTCATGTTATGGTTTTAAGCTAAAATGTCACCCAGGCCTTGAGCTCTGTAGGCAGCCATGTTTGGAGGTGGGTCCCTGGGGGCGTGGCCAAGTACAGTGTGTGTGTGTGTGTGTGTGTGTGTGTGTGTGTTCCAGCCCTGACCTGCTGGAGCATCTGGTTCTACTCCTCCCTTTCTCTGACCTTTTTCTCTCTCTGTTCCCCATTATCATGCCCTAAGGACCTATCACCCTGGCTCCTGTTTGGCAGCCAGCATAAAATAGACTATATATAGATATAGATATATAGATACATAGATATGGACTAAAACCTCTAGTTCCATAAGCAAATAAATCTTCCTTCCTCTGAGTTTTGTGTTTGTGTCAGGGATTTTGGATCATAGTGGTGAGAATGTTGTCTGAAATATATATATATATAATAATGGTTCCTGTTAAAAACTATGACACAAATACTTATATTAGTTTAGGCCTACACAGCAACACAGTAGTCAAGATCATTGTCCTCCACCTCCACATTTTGTTCCACTGCAAGGTCTTCAGGGGAAATAACCTGCGTGGAGCTGCCATCTCCTATGATAACTACACCTTCCAGAATACTCCTGAGCGATGTCCCTAACACTGTTTTACAATTAACTTTTTTAATTTTTATAAGGAGAAATAATATACTCTAAAATAATGATGAAAAGTATAGGGCTAATTATATAAATTAGCAACATTGTAGTTTATTATCATTATCAAGTATTATGTAGTATACATAATTGTATGTGTTATGCTTTTACATGACTGGCAGTACAGTGGGTTTGTTTATACCATCACACACACATCACACATGAGTAATGCATTGTGCTATGACCTTACAATGGCTATAAAGTCAACTGGTCTTAGGATGTTTCAGGTCCATTATAATCTTTTGGAAACACCATCATATATGCAATCCATGTTTGACCAGTGTGTCACTATATGGCACGTGGCTATACTTAGTTATGCTGAGTAATTACATTTGTATATTGTTGAATTGATGAGAAACACAATAGGCCAACCACAAATAATTTTCTAATTAAGACACTTGATGTACCAATCAAGATCTTGGTTTAATTTCCAGGTTTAAAAATATTTAATTTATTAGAACTCTGGCAGGCTCCCATCCCTAGTCTCTGGCCTGACAGTATCCTGAACTGGCAAAATACATAAACCTTATAATAGGAATATGGTTTTTCTAATGCTAATATGAAAAGCAGGTCTATGTAAGTAGCACATCTCAGATTCACACTTACTACTTAGAAGTTGTATGACAGGATGTTAATCTCATTTTTCTTACCTGTATAACAAAATATACCTTCCTCATAAGGGTTAGAATTTAATGTGAAAACAAAAGTAAAGGAATTGGCATGGTAGTTATCCCTAAATCTATCTTTACCTAGAAAAAGCAAAAATCTAATAACAAAGTTTACTTTTTATTTATAAAATTACTTTTGATTGAAGGACTAAATAGAAATAGTGATAGAAAACTAGAAAGTTCATGTATTTTGTTTTAAAAAAGCTTCATATTTTTAAGAATTTTAGAGCCAATATTATAGAAAATAAAGAGTTATATCTCTATATACTCGCTATACACTTTCTTCGCGCCTTAAGATGTGTTACAGGATAATGGAAATCTAAGGATTTTTTTAGCATAGTTCTTAAAAAAAAGACTGAAGAGCCTTGTAAATTTGGAGAAATCTAATTGTATTTCTCTGTTTTACTAAATAAAGCATTTGCCTCACCAATCCTTTGCCATCCTCCCCCATACTTAGGGGTGTTTCCAAAGATTGCCAATTTGTTAGTAATAGGGAGAATAATATATAATCAAAACTTGATTTCATGCTTGATTTGATTACAGGGTACTGATTAAACCAATGCTAGCACATTCCACTTAATTCAGTGACTAGGAGAGGGGTGTTTTCCCGTATGCCTCTTAAGAGACCAATCAACACATGTAAGATTTCTTTTCTTTTATGATGGCAAAACTTGATTCAGGATGTACATAATAGATTATTTTTTAATGAAAATTTATTAATGGGCTTTTAGATCTCCCCAAGAAAACCAGGACTATATATTCCTGGCTAAATAAAAGCAAAATGATCTCCTTGTTTCTTGGGTTTAATGACATTAATTACTTCAGAGTTTTGACGAGTCGTGTTATTACATTTTCTTTCTTGAGGAGTGCCAGTGTGCTAAGCCTGGCACCTGACCTAGCATTAGATATCTTGCCCAGTAGGTTTACAAGTTAATCCATTAAAGCAAATCATTTTCATTAGAACACTGGCCTCATGTGTTACTATTAGTACTAAAATAAATCATCTTCTTCCATCCATTACGGTAAGTGATACATCTGATACATTTATTAAGTTAAAGTGTTCTCCCAAATTCTCATGTTCAATTATTCTTGTCACCACATACTATATTATAAGAATAAATTCCAGACTTTGTTTCCTGGTATTTATGTTCCTCCACAGTTTGGTCACAGCCTGCTTCTCCATCCTCATCACCCACTAATTCTATACACAAATCTTCCATGGCAATATTCCTGTCCTAGTCACAGTCCTAAGGTTGGCGAGGCACACTGTTGCCAGCCCAACATTTTTTCTCCATTCATAAGACTTTATGTTCTCTTTATATGAGCAAATACTACCCCTCCTTTGTGATTGGATTTAACTCATCCTTGGTCATGAAGAATTTTCCTTCTACTTCTTATCTCTACCTCTCCTTCACAGATAATATGTTTTGCTGATGACAGCATTTTATTATCTTTCTTTTGTGGTTATTTAACAGATATTATCATGCTCACTTCTCAGATAAGTACTCTTGAACTTCTAATTTGGATTTTATGCTATATAAAGATAAATATACTTTATTATCAGTTTTCATATCCACCCAGAATTTAACAGCAAGCACAAAGAGGATGGTGTTCACATTTTTAAAAGTCTCAGTACTTCCCTGTCCTATTTTTCCTAGAAGCAGAGGAGGAATGATGCCTCTAGCTCTCTAGTCCCATACTGGCCGACACTCCTTTCATTTCTTTGATTCCTCTGAGTAGTGATATGCCATAGACCATAATTGCTTCCAGTTACACTTTCTGAAATTGTTGAAGAAATTTCCTAGGTAACATGATATTTTTACATGCCTAACATCCAAACAGACTTCTATAAATCCTAACTTTCCAATTCAACTTCAGCTCTCTGTCTGTGATATATATTCTTTTCATTTTCTTAATGCACTGTATAGTTCATTTTGGGGATGCTCCAAATATTGCTATTTTGCTGTCACTTGCTCACAAGTTTTTCAGTCATTATGGTGCAAAGATATTTAACAAAATGGAAAACACTGGTTAAAATGAAGCCACAATGGAATAAACAACAGAAACTACACAGCTTACTCAATTTATTGTAGCTCACTGTAGAGCTTAATGCCTGAGTGTTGGTGATATGGTGTAGGACATTTCTCGACCATAAATATACTTCCTTCACTAGCTTCATTCACTAGCTTTCACTGACTAAGAGCATAAGACAGAGAAAAATTATGTTAATAGCAAAATTTAATAGGTTGTCACATATATGCGTAATATGTATGTACATATATTTATATCCACACACATAGATTAAATGTCTCAGTGAAAAATAGCATTATAATAAAATAATTATTCCAGGATATATTGGAAAAATAGGCTATGCTTATGTTCAAAATTGAAGCCACAAAATATATGGGTGACTATATTTGGATGATCACTTCAGTTATATAAAATGAATCACTAATTCAATGATTCTCATGAGTATTCAATATCATTCTGACAATATTTATTAAACATTTGGAATATTTCAGGAACCACAAATCCAAATGTTCAATCCTGAGCATTAGATGCTCACAATATAAGGAAAGACAGATGTGACACTACAGAAGATGTTTTCGACATCTAAACCCACATAATATATATATTCTATTTTAATGGTTTTGATGTGTGAACTTTACTTGCCTACAGTCCTGTTACTCAATCAAATATGAGTCCAGGTATCAAATGCTCTGAAGGCATTTGATAGATGTGATAATAGAATATAACCATTTCACTTTGAGTAAAAGAGATTTTTCTAGAAAATCTGGATGAACCTGATTTAATCAGTTGAAATGGCCTGAGAGCGGAGCTGTGTATTCTCCAGTGAGGAAGAAATTTTACCTGTGGACAGTAGTTTCAGCCAGGACCAGAAGGTTTCCAGGTTGTATTTCCTGTGGGCCTGCCCTATGAATTATTTTGGACTTACTTATCCAACCTCCACAATTGTATAAGCCAATTCTTTATAATAAATCTCTCTATCTATCCTAATGGTTCTCTATCTCTGGTTCAACCTTGACTCATGCAACTATGCACATTGAATGTGTGTATATAGAAACAGATGTGTGTATCTTTACACACAAAGGGACACACATTATAATGTATTAATAGAGTGAGCATATAAACTATACTGCTAATAAAGTCACACTTGAAAGAGCAAAAACAAGTTCAATTATCACTTACCTAGGAACACAAGGGTAAACTAGACTGCAAAAGACAGCTGGATAAGTCTGATTAGCTTATATTTAAAAAAAAGCAATAATGGGGTCAAAGAAAAGCTTTAGATGACTCTTAATTCTCGAATATTGAAAGCAAACATATAGAGGTATTGAGGAGGTGGGTATTTGTGTATGAGTATGTTTGGGCATATATATCCATTTTCTTGAATCTCCTAAGGTTGCAAATCATTGAATTTTCTTCTCTTGTCCTCTGAAAGTGCCTTTATAATGTTATCTACATTGAGCTCAACTTCTATTATTGTACACATTTTATGAAGTACCTATTATATACTCTAAAGATCCCTTGTCTGTCTTTATAATGCCAATATTATATGTAATATGTATATGTAATATGTAATATGTATATTACATGTAATATGCACTTGTATTTTAACACATACTTGTGTGTACCCTGCATAAGAAGGTGAATAACACTAACTCAGTCACCATTTACTAGCTAGTGAAAATGTACGCGGAGGGAAAAAACAAAACAGCACATTGCATTTTTCCTAATCCTCTACTATTCCACACACTTTTTAAATTTTTTTTTGTTCATTTGTTTGTTATTAACAAAACCACTAGCAACTGTGAGAAGAGAATCTTACTTTGGACTTTTAATATGGACAATTCTTTTGGGTCCATGGTTTTAGGCTCCACAACAGGAACTTTCCTTCTCTGGTCTTTATAACTGTACTACTCAGTTATTGCACATTGATTTCTGTCTGTCTTGTTGTTAACTGACCATAGCATTTGTCCATATGGAAGGAATTCTACATTCAATTAACAATGCATTTTTAAAAATCTGTTCCACTATTGGTCAATTCTTCCAACATGTTGGGTGGGGTATGGCGTGAGTGCTTATCTCTGAATTTTCCTAGAGAAAATATCAGGTATATCACAACCCTCCCTTACCCTATCTACCAGTGTTGCTTTCAGAATTGTAGACACATTCTGTGATTACTTCCATCCTTCAGTTTCGATCGCCCATAATTTGTAGGAGTTAGTAATCCAAACTGACTTCCTAGCATGTTTTTGTCCTTAAGTTCACCCCAACTTTGAGCCATATTTCTACCAAATATAGTCATTATGTCTTGGCTATAACTTTCAAATATATTTTTTCTGACTTAGACACAGGTATTAATCTTCTACCCTTGACTTCTGAATGTACATTTGACACACATAATCATCCTGTGATATAAGAAAGAGGTCTGATTCTGGTAAATAAAGACACATAATTCTACTAAACACTGCCTGCATTCTGTGTATTATGTCCTGTTGTTATATCAAGGTGTCTTCTTTAATAAAAATCCTTTGGATATATTCACAGCATAATATAAGCCGCTGTATATCAAAATCATGACAACTCAAAATGAGAAGGCTTGTTTTAGGCACTAGTACTTTAAATATTTTAAGTAATTGTGATCCACTAGCCAACATGAATTACCATAATTAATGAGATCTGTGTAATTCATCCAAGGTATCGAAATTTTCTATCGTGTCATTCCTGAAATACTAAAAATCAAATATTTTTTGTATAAAGGAAAGGAGGGACTAAATTTTCATTAAAACTAATTTAGAAAATTTAATTATTTAAAAAAGAAATATTCTTTGGCATTTTCAATCTTTTCATTCTTATATGGTAAAACATTTTTAACTTTATTAATTTTTCATAAGAACACCACAGAAAACTCCTGAAAGGAATCTTAAACAGAAATCTGAGCTTTCTTTTGAAGGGTAGAGTTTATAGGGGAGAAAGCTGTACTTGAGAAACAAATCAAAACCACAAAAAAACCATTTTTAACTACAAGACAAAATTTAAAAATACACATATTATACAAGACTTTCCTTTTCCAAAGTCCTAATAATGCTTCTTTAGTATTATATTTTCCATAGTTAATAAGCTATCATACTTTTATGACAATGAAACACTCTTGCTTTTGCTTTACTGGCTCCTTTTTTTTCCTTTCAAAAGAATGCATTCTGCCAGGTGAAGGGTGTAACCATCAGTTATTTAAACTCTATACTTAGGTCTTTAATAAGATCATTCTCAAATTTCCAAATATTGATCTCCATCTCCTATTTCCGACACACCTTCAAATTAAGTGATTCCTAACAATTCTTTACATTCTACCATCGAACTTATCTTCTGTATAAAATGTCCTTTCTTTCTCCATCCCCCATCTTTTGGGACAAGATTAAACTAATACTTAATGTGACACCTCACACGGCATTGATATTTTAAAAGTTTAGAATTAAGAGGATTACATTTTGCTATGACTTGCATTGAAAACTCTGTCACTTTGATGTCCTATTCTGTCTCTTTAGAGACTTAGTTTCTCAATATTTTTCTTGGGCCCCTCTTTTCACATTTGTTGCATGAACAAATTCAAATGACAACTAAGAAAAAATGTTGTTCCTATTATGCATTTCCACCCATCCATAGAGAACATTAATGCCAGACTAATCTTCCAAAAATACAAATTTTGTTAAGATATTCTCATTCTGAAAAATGTTCAGTGGTTGGACTGGGAATGTAACTCAGTGGCAATGTGTTTGCCTAGTGTCCATGAGGCTCTGAGTTCGATCCTTAGTATCACACACACACAATGAGTTCAGTGGTCATTGAGTAAATCCTCTTGCCTTTCCACATAGTAATCTACATATTGTAAACCCTGAATAATGTGCTTTCCTATGTATAACTGTCTTTGTCTGTGATATGTCATCATAATTCCAAACAAACAGATATTCCCATTAAGCTTTAAATATCTCACAAAGAGTCCCATTTTGGGAGGTACTGTGTGCTATTTATTTTTCTAAATCTTAATCTCTCCCCCATCAATTTGCATATGCAAATCTTCTAATGCTTAAAAGCTTAGCACATATTTCACCCATTTCAGGAAAGTTCTCTTAAATGTGAAGAGGTTAGTCTATGGTAACCTCTTCTTTTACAAAGACATTAAAGCATGGTGTGCTTTAGTAACAGGCAGAACTGCTTTCAAAATTTTGATTTTTGTCACTTATTACTTGCAATCTTCTATATTCAAATTAGACATTAAAATAGCAAAATTATGTAATTCATGTGGTTTTATATAGACTCGTTTAGCTATATATTATGTATGTGTGTGTGCATATGTATGTGTTTGTGTGTAAGTATTCTCTCAGGTCACTACACAAGCATAGAAAGTGCTTGATAAATTGTACAGGCATAGCCAGGCATGGGGGTGCACACCTGTAATCCCAATATTTAGGAAGCTGAGACAGGAAGATCACAGTTTTGACACTAGCTTCAGCAACCTAGTGATGCCCTTTTTCAAAATTAAAATAAAACAAAATAAAATAAGTCTGGGGATACAGTTCAGACATAAAATGCCCCTGGATTCAACCCTTAGTATCAAAATATAAAAATAAAAATTGTTCAGGCATTATTACCAAAGCACTTCTCATGGTTTCCACTTATTTAACCATGAGTCAATGTTGTCATGAGTGGATGTTGCCTATGTAGATGCTATCCTAGTTCTCTCCACTTTTGAGATCTATGTATGAGTTCAGTATTTTACAACTTTTTAGGCCCTTGTGGTACCAGAAAGAGAATTGACTTAATAAATTATATTTTGATTAAAGTTGGATCAAAATTACCTGTGAATCTCTGGCTTGGATCATAGACTGTCATCCATGGAAGCACATTCTGAAAATGTACATATCTGGAACCACAGACTCATTGAAACTCAGAATACTATCCCTAAATATTGACATTAAGACAACCATAAGAATAATTTCTGGCAAGAATACTGGCCTAATATAATATAAAGGATTTGGGCTATAGTAAATATGAAACTCCCACTCCTCGGATATTATTAGTTCAGTGATTTTGATCAAATCACAGAGAATCTATAAACATCCATTTTCTCCTCTACAAAATGGAAATAGTACCATTGTTATATAGAGTTGTGAAAAGCAATTAAGATAATCTCTATGAAAGTGCTTTGTTAAACTATACTACACATAAATAATGTAGTGATAAGCACTGAAGCACAAAACTGGATAAAAAATTTGTTTTTCATTTGCAGCACTTTGTAATGAGATGTTTATTCTAAAATTAGTAAGAATTATGGAAGGGTAAAGGCTATTAGAACTGAAAATGAAGAAAGGAGATGGCACGAGGTAGTAGAAGTCACTTGGTATTGGGAGAAGCCAGTAGGAAATAAAGATGAATGTGAATGCTCACATTGATTTGAACAAACTAGGATTAGAAAAGATTGAAGGATAACCCATTTTACATCTCCATCAATAAAGTTTTCTGTTTTGAGAACACCTAAACTGTGTATCCACAGACCATCAATCAAAGGGTATTCCAGATATACAGCTATGCAAATATGGTGAAGACTTTCCCAAGGCTAGGGACATGCATGCGTAATGCATCAACCAAGGAAGTGATGGAGCATTTTGTGTTCCAGAAACTGAATATGCATTTTTATATAGCCAACTCACTTATTAAGCATTACCTGAATATAATGAAATTTGCCAAAATAACATTTGCAAAATCTGAGGCAAATCTTTAAAAGTTCTAATGATTCAGACTCTGAACCCAAAACCAGGACTGGAGATTCAGATTAGGTCCTTAATCAATATCTCATCAAACCTAAAGCAATAGCTATTAAGCAACATTTTTTAAGAAAGCAAATGAAAATTCAGTAGAAAATAAAGTGTGAAACGAAGAAGTATTTGATCATGGATTTGGACCCAACCATGGATGGGTGCTACCCATCAGCTAAGAGGTCAAATATTTCTTTTTTTTTTTTACCTAGAAAAGAAAAAAATCAAAGCTCCTATTTTTAAACAGAAATTTTATTCTCATTCACTTTCCTCTATTTTCTCTGCTCTTAAATGTGTAGAAAACTACTTTATAATTCACTGGAAAATAATTCCAGCAGGGCGTTTCATCTTTTTCTCTCTAATTTGGGCTGGAAGGCCTAACTCTCATCACAATGACACTGAGGTGAATGCTCCCAGCAGGGTCACAAGAGTCTCCCCCATGTAAAAGGCTGTCATAAAAAGGCGTACAGAACTACGGACAAAAATCACATGATCATTTCTTTTTTTGTGTGTTTGTGATACTGTGGATTAAACTCAGAGGCATTCTACCTCCGTGCTACACTCACAGTCCTATTTTATGTTTTATTTTGAAACAGGGTCTCATTAAATTGCTGAGGGCTTCACTAAGTTGGAAAGGCTGGCCACAAACCTGTGAACCTTCTGTCTCGGCCTCTCAAGTACTGGGATTGCAAGCGCGTGCCACCACGCCCAACTATGATCATTTCAATAGACACTGAAAAAGCATTCGACAAAATCCAACACCCATTCATGCTAAAAACACCACAGAGAATAGGAATAGAAGGAACTTACCTCAACATCATAAAGGCAATATATAAGAAACCCACAGCCAACATCATATTGAATGGGGAAAAAGTATGAGAATTCCCTTTAAAATCAGGAACAAGACAAGGATGCCCAATATCACCCAATATCACTCCTTTGTACTCGAGACTCTAGCCAGAGCAATAAAGCAAGAGAAGGAAATCAAAGGAATTCAAATAGGAAATGAAGAACTGAAACTATCTCCATTTGCAGATGACATATTATACATAGAAGATCCAACAAACTCAACCAAAAGGCTTTTAGAACTGATCAACAAATTCAACAAAGTGTCTGGATACAAAATCAATCTTAAAAGAAATCAGAATTTTTTTATATGCCAACCATAAACCCCCAGAAAAAGAAATCCAGAAAACATTTCCATTCACAATAACCTCAAAAACAATAAAATACTTAGGAATAAATCTAACCAAGGAGATAAAAGACCTCTATAATGAAAATTATGAAACATTAAAAAAGGAAATTGAATAAGATCTTAGAAGATGGAAGGATCTCTCATGCTCTTCGGTAGGCAGAATAAATATCAAAATGGTCATCATTCCAAAAGTGATCTACAGATTCAGTGCAATCCCCATTAAAATACCACGGTCATTCTTCACAGATATAGAAAAATCAGTCCTTCAGTTCATGTGGAACAACAAAAAACCCAGAATAGCCAAAATAGTTCTCAGCAATAAGAACCATGCAGGAAGCATCACAATACCTGACCTCAAACTATACTACAGAGCCATAGTAATTAAAACAGCATGGTATTGGAACAAAAGCAGACACATAGACCAATGGAGCAGAATAGAAGATTCACAAACAAAGTCACACACTTATAGCCAATTGATTTTTGACAAAGGGACCAAAAACATACACTGGAAAAAAGAGAGCCTCTTCAACAAATGGTGTTGACAAAACTGGTTATCCATATGCAAAAAACATGGAAATAAACTCCACTTTCTCACCCTGGACAAGAGTCAATTCAAGTTGAATCAAAGACTTGGAAATTAGACCAGAAACTTTGTAATTACTTGAAGAGGGCATAGGACCAACATCCTAACATGTAGGCATGGGTAAGAATTTCCTCAACGAGACCCCATAGGCACAAGAAATTAAAATGAGGATTAATATGTAGGATTGCATTAAACTGAAGAGCTTTTGTGCAGCAAAGAAAATTTTCAATAACCTCAAGAGAGAGCCAACAGAATGGGAGTTCTTTGCCAGCTACTCCTCTGATAGAGGACTAATATTTAGAATATACAAAGAACTCAAGAAACGCACCACCAAAAAACCAAATAATCCAATCAAAAATGGACAAGTGAACTAAATATTTTTTAATAATTTTAATAATTTCTTCAGAAAAGAAGAAATACAAATGGCCAATAAGTATATGAAAAAGTGTTCAACATCATTAGTAATCAGAGAGATGCAAATCAAAACTACCCTGAGATTTCACCTAACCATAATTAGAATGACAATCATTAAAAATGCAAACAATAATAAATGCAAGCAAGTATGTGGAGAAGTAGGAACTCTGATACACTGTTTGTGGGATTGCAAATTAGTGCAACTACTTTGGAAAACAGTGTGGAGGATCCTCAAAAGAATGGGAATGAACCTACCATATACCCAGCTATACCACTCCTAGGTATCTACCCTAAAGAATGAAAAGAACTGAAACCAGACTACCATAGTAATGCATGCATATATATATATATATATATATATATATATATATGTTTATAGCTGCACAATTCATAATTGCCAAACTATGGAGGCAGCTGAGATATCCATCAACAGATGAATGGATTACAAAACTATGGGATATATACACAATGGAATTCTACTCAGTCATAAAGAAGAACAACATTACATCATTTTCAGGAAAATTAATGGAACTGGAGAATATTATGCTAAGTGAGATTAATCAGTCACAAAAAGTGAAAGGTCAGATGTTTTCCCTTATATGTGTAAGCTAGGGAGAAATTAGGACACAGGAGGGACTCCAAAGGAGGTGACACTTTAGTGGAGTGAAGGAAGGGACCTAACTGAGGTACATGGGAGGGGGGAGGGAGACTTGAAGAGGGAAACACCTCAATAATCATGATGTACATACACTAACTTATCAAAGCTAATCAATGTGTTGAGGATGGGAAGGTGGGAGGGGAGAGAGTGGGGTGGAAACTGGGGGAGGGCTCAAAAAGTACTGTGTGCATGTATGCCTCTATCACCCTGAACTTCATCAAGATGCAATAATAAAAAAAGGAAAAAAGAAAAAAAAACATATAGATAAATAATATTATGGTTCATCAGAGTATTTTTAGGGGGTTAAAAAATTTCTGTGATTGGAACAAAAAGTGTGGAAGAGCTGTTTTAACAATAAAACAAGGAAACAGCAGACCATACTTACAAATAACTTAGGAGGTAGCAAGAAAAAGTAAAACAAAATCAAAATTTAGCGAAGAGAAGTATGTCTCTATATACAGATCTCCAGCAAATCCTGACATAAATGGTTTTAGGTAAAATTTCAATTGAAGTTGATTAAAAATCCATTTGGGAAAATACAGTAATACCTATCTAAACATTAAAACAACATCAGAAACCAGAAGTATACAGAGACCATTCAAAAATCAATTCGAAGACAACAAAATTGGAGGTGGAGAGAGATGTCTTGCAGTGTTTCCTAAAAAAACTCAGCAGAAAATGGTAGGCATTAAGATATTGAGATCACATTTTATTGACTATCAAATATTTAAAGAATAGTTGCATACACTTAATGTAAATGGTAATATTGGAAGTAGAGTTTATAACCAAAACATATAATTATTGCTACCTAAGATATATATTGAATATTTTAAAACAGTATGAAATCCATTTTTACATGAGTAGAAAGCTGGAAATAATATTTCCCAGTGATGCTGCCCCATCCTACTATAAATTTGTTTTCCTGGACAGTGTCTCCAAAATACATTATGATCAGTGTAAAAATAGGTGGATTTTCTTTCTTGAACACAATCAATTTAGTTATCTGTTATAGCAATAAGGCTGGGTAGAAATTAAAATAGTGATTTTTTCTAACTGCATCAATAAAACATGAAACTATAATAATGAAAGTGTCAGGACAGTGCAGCCAAATTCAAACATTCCAGCTTTCATTCTTCCAGGTTAAGATTCTCAAATCCATACCTCAAAGCCTTAGGGTGATCTAAAAACAGCTCACTCAGCACAATATGGGCAAAATTATAACCAGATTTATCAATCAGTTAAACTGAAAACATACACTAATTACAGATACAGTTAGGTAAATGCTAAAAATACAAACCAAAATTCCATTGCCTCCTCACTAGAAAATTCCAATAGCTTGCTTGTCTAGAATGTCAGTAATATGCCTCAATCCATTTGCCTCCTCACTAGAAAATTCCAATAGCTTGCTTGTCTAGAATGTCAGTAATATGCCTCAATCCATTTGCTTTGCACCTTTGGTCTTGACTGATTGCTCTTTCTGACAATGTTACAGGGCACATTGCAGGATCAAACAGATTTCCACTGGAAGTATCACTGTTATCCTTGTTACCGTCACAAATAGGCCTTGCTTTTCTAGACCCTACATCTCTGGTTTGTCCTCTGCTTTCAGCTATTCTTTTTTTCTCTCCCTTTTCCTTGTACCTGATTTTCTTCAAACTCACCTGTTTGCACTTTATTTTCTCTTTCTCATGCTACTTCCCTCCTGCCCACATTTCCTGTCCCTACATCCCTGTCATATTTCAAGGATTTTGTGTTGTCTGCTCAAGTTATTACACATGCTTCCCTTCTTCTTGGCTTGGTGGTAGGAGCTATTTATTTCCCTTTCTAGAAACCTGCATCTGAGCACTTGGGAAGAAAAGAGACTGGCTATTGCCACCAGGAGGGAAATTCTTGCTAAGAATCAAAACAAATCTTCTCCACTGTTTTCTGTTTCTTCAGTTTAAAGCAACTCCCAGTAGAATAAAAGCCACATATCAAGTGCGATAGCCCCATGGAACAGTAGAAATTGAATGCAGTGTATTAGAAGCATGGCAATTATTCTTTTATATTTCTCCTCTTTAGTCTATTTTTGCCTTCGATTCTCCTTGACATTCCCTACGACAACAAGCAGTAAAAATGCACTGACTAGGAAGCTATGCCCTGCTTCATCTGTAGGAGGAAGTGGGAATGGAGAAGCTGGTAGTGTTAAGAAAGGAAATGTTAGTATATTTAATCTCCCGACAGAGTTGGCAATTCTCTCAGTGGTACTTATGCAGTTGGTAGCTACTGACACCCACATGTCAGGTTCACTTTCTTGGTTGCATTGGAGACTTCTGGATAGGCTGAAGAGGGAGCTTAAGAAAGGATCTCCAGCCGAGCGTGGTGGCGCACGCTTGTAATCCCAGTACTTTGGGAGGTGGAGACCGTAGGATCCGGGTTCGCGGCCAGCCTCAGCTCTCTCTCTCTCTCTCTCTCTCTCTCTCTCTCTCTACTTAGTGAGGCAGATCGGAAGAGC
>PVJS01041473.1:0-17949 GCA_004027185.1 Glis glis
AGAAAGAAGTGAATCTATGGAATTACTGTCATAAACAATGTGTATATATGAGATTATACCAACATCATTCTCAGTGCTACATGTGGGGGGGAGGCGGGGGGGAGGGACACCAAGAGCTGTGTGCATGTATGTTAACACCAAACTGATACTCATTGTGATGTGAGACTACAATGCACCAATAAAAACATAAAAAAAAGAAGGGGTCCTGCTAGTGGAGCCACCCATAGGAGCCAGTTGAGGGATTGTGCCCAGAAGTTAGCCAGTTCTTCCCTCCATTTTGCTATTTTTTTCTTTTAGTTTCTTGGGCAGTATCACAGATGATGCCAGATTGATTTGTGTAGAAACAGCTTTCCTCTCTAAGAAACAGACATAGACTACCTTTTTCTGCAGTACGATCTCTGCTAGGGAGTAAATCTGATCCTATAGTTTAAAATAGATTGGGTGACTTGTTCTACATCATCTGTTTATTCTTGGATTTTTTAAGTAGTTGTGGCAGTGGCTAGGGCCCCAACACTGATGCCCACTGAGCCAGT
Source organism: Glis glis (assembly GCA_004027185.1). NCBI lineage: Eukaryota > Metazoa > Chordata > Mammalia > Rodentia > Gliridae > Glis > Glis glis. Next base: position 534 of record PVJS01041473.1, read on the forward strand.
TATTCCTAGGATTATTAGGAGAGGAGTAAGTTGGCCTGCCCAAGTATAGCAAGTGTGTGCTTCCAGGGGAATAGGAAAGGATGATTAGTAGGTGCAATATCAATCGCGGGAGTTACCCACACTGCAGTACAAGACCCTGTCCAGTTGGATGGTAAGCAAAATTAGGATAATCCACCATAGAAAAAGATAACTCCTGGTTCACTGAGACACAATGGCTGAGTGCTTTGTACCTGTACTGTTGATGGCAGGTATGGGTGCTCGATAAATTTCCCACCTTTTTCATGTCCTTTTGGGAGATGCATGATAGAGGTTGGTCTGTTGGTAACTGGATTCCGGAAGTGACGGAGTCTGTGCGTAGGGGGTTTGCAGAAGTGGTTCAATTGAGGATGGAGATATTGAAAGGAAAGAGTGTAGTGAGGGAGGAGGTAGATAAGCAGAAACAGCAGTTTTTTGCTAAGGTTGAGTTAGGACAATTAGGGAAATGATGGACATTAAGGATGGAGATAAACAACTCCTGGAACTTGAATTTGTCTATTTGTAGGGATCTAAGGTGTGGGTGTGGGAGATGGAAAGTGGGCTTTTTCCCCGGAGGAGAGAGTTGGGCAATAACTTTTTGTTGATTTTTTTAATATATTTTCTAGTCTTGTCCTGGATACCCCCTTCATCAGAGTATCCTCAGTGTGTTTGTAAAGTGAAGCAGACTGGTTGTCCCCTATTGACCCTACACCATGTTATGTCCAGGGAGGTGATCTTAACTGTCCAGTAGGTTTGGCCGGAGGCAGTACATGGAGTCAGTGTTAAACCCTGGTAGCATTCAGCCAGAACTAGGGTATAAGAAGTGAAGATATTCTGGGAATATATACGGAAATAGCAGGGGCAGGTGGCACACCTTTAGCAGACCCCTTGAAGAGAGACAGGACAACAAAGGTCAAAGGGCAGAGGAAAGCGATATCCTGGGGTGTGGGGAACTTATAGGTCCTGGCAGTGTCCAGCATAATTCCAACTGGGAGGCATAAAACAATTTCACATCAGCTGATCTAGTGTAATAAGAAGGATACTGAGGACAAGAGTCCAGAATAGGGGGTGTCTTAGAGCCTCCTGGTTTATCATGGGGAGGGAGTCTGGATTTTTATTTAGAGAAAATTTGATCCTAGGAATAATCAAGTAAATCGCCTTGCAGGGATGGTTAATATGCCTGTATATGCTTGGTTTCAGGAAAAAGTGAAAAGGCAGTTTGGGCTCAAAAAATAAAAGGATTTGAAATAACCAACCTGGGTTAAGAGAGTTAGACCCAACACTGTTTTATCTGTTATGGGAAGTGCAGACAGGGGGCGAAACAAGAAGGGCAGAGAAAGCAAGGCAGAGTGAAAAGAAGTGAATTTGGGTGCGGGTATAATCTTGGAACATGCCCTGGAGCCACGCTGGGTGGAGTGCGTGTAGGATTTCTTCAGGTGTGTTAAGGGGACCATGAGGAAACCAGGTAAGGTCTCGTGTGAAGTCTAGGAGAAACCTGCGGAATTCTTGTCAAGAAAGGGACATGTGTTAAGCCGAGTTTTTCTGCTCAGATCTGTTTTCTTCTGGCATGGGAGTGAGATGATATCCTTTTTCCAAATATTTTGTAATTTTTATCTGGAGGGACCCTGGAGAGGGGGAAGAGGGTGAGGAAGTATGGGATTTAGTAGAGAAAAAGGGAGGACAGGGGCTTGTAGATAGACGGGGGGTTTTAAAGAATCCAGTTTTGATGGTTCTGGTGGCCATGACTCTTGAAGTGGATAAATGATACCAGGAGGGGAGTCCTATTAATTTTACTGCTGTTGGGGTGGTCAAGATCATTTGGTGGGGCCCTTCCCATTTGGGGCAAGTGGCTTAGGAGAAGTTTGGAGATATACCCAATCCCCTGGTTAATAGGAGGAGTAAGTGAAAGGGGAGAGTTGGGGAAGATTGGAATCTATGTGTTTCCACAACACAGAACGAAGGGAGTGGAGGAGGGGACTTAGTAAGGGTAGAGCTATGGAAGGGGAAACCTGGTTGGGTTGAAGTGCAAAAGGAACAACATGTCTCTCATGCATTATTTCAGAAAGGCTTACCATGAGGAGTTTTTGAGGAAGTGGTCTTAGTTTTAGGAGGGCTAAGGGAAGGTGATCCAGTCAGTGTGATTTTGTTGGGAGAGCTTGATGAGGGTGTTTTTAAATATTCTGTTCATTATTTCAACCTTACCTAATGACTGGGGTCTATAAAGGATGTGGAAATGCCAGGTTAGCCCCAGAGTTTTAAACAAATTTTGAGTGATTTCTGAGGTGAACTCAGATCCTTTATCAGACTGGATTGAATTAGGTGTACCAAATCTGGGAATTATACTAGAGGTAAGGCAATGAGTAACAGTTGAGGCTCTTTTGTTGGTAGTTGGAAAGGCCTCAACCCACCCCAAAAGGTATCTACTAAAACTAAAAGGTATTTTGCTTTTCATACTGGGGGCATGTGGGTGAAATCTACTTGCCAGTCTTCCCCAGAAAGGTGACCCCGGGTTTGGTGAGTGGGGAAGGGCAGGGGTCTTAGGTTACAGGATGTTGAGTATTGTTGACAGATATTACAGTCTTTTATATTTTTTATCTGCTGTTTTATTTCAAGTGTGAGGCAGAGAATTGTTGACAGATATTACAATCTTTTATATTTTTATCTGATGTTTTATTTCAAGTGTGAGGTAGAGATGGAGTCCTAATCTTTGGATAGGGTATGAGCTAGCATGGAAAAGGTTATATAAAGTCCAGGGCGTGGTGGTACACGCTTGTAATCCCAGTACTTGGGAGGCTGAGACTGGAGGATCCAGGTTTGCGGCCAGACTCAGCTACTTAGTGAGGCCCTCTGCAACTTTGTGAGACCCAGTTTCAAAGTAAAGTATAAAAAATAGGGCCGGGGGTGTAGCTCGGAGGTAGAACGCCCCTGGGTTCCATCCCTGGTACTGCAAAAAAAAAAAAGGTTATATAAATTGGTGAGGAAGTGATCTTCGGACTGCTCTGGAAGAATTAGCTTTTCCTATATATACCAATAGGAATTTTCTAACTGCGCTTCTAGAGCCTTAAGTTTGGGCTCTCTCTTCAGAATAGTCAGTTGGGACAAGAGGTGGGGATGGGATCAGTGGAAATAGGTAGTGGGGAATATATTCATCCTTAGCAGCTAATCTTGCCAATTTGTCTACCTCTCAATTATTTGAGGAGATATAACCTTTATCCTTTGTGTGTCCGTTGCAATGGATAATTGCCACTGCCTTTGGTAGGAGAACCGTTTAAAGAAGGTGATCAATTAATTTGCAATTTTGTATAGGACTCCCTTTTGCAGTTAAAAAACATCACTCCCTCCAGACTTGAGTATTGCAATGAAGGATATTGCAGGCATATTTATTTGGATTTGGTAGCTCCAAGGTGGGTGCCTGGTTCAGAGACTGTTTTAAATCATTAAAAGCTCTGGATAGATCAGGGTCAGGGGAAATTAGGTCAGTAAGGTTTCCTTTTGCAGCTTCATAGAGGGGTTTGGCTAAAATTAGGTATCCAGGCTCTAAAGCATCCAGTAAAGCCCAGGAAAGAAAGAAGGCTCTGTTTTGTGTTGGGAAAAGGAACAGAAATGATAGCCTTTTTGGGGGGATAAGAGAATTTCTTTTGTAGTAGGAGTGATTATTAAGCCAAGATATGTAGCCCTTTGGGTGATCAGTTGGGTCTTTTTCTGTGAAACCCAATACCAACATGTGGCCAGGAAATTTAGCTACTGGACAGTATGAGTTATGCAGTCTTGCTGGGTTGGATGACAGAGCAATAGATCATCAACATACAGGAGAACAATGTTGAGATTTAGGTTAAGTTTTCTCAAGTCTGATTGAAGGGCCTGGCTAAAGAAGTGGGGGCTATCCTGGAAACCATGAGGAAGGACTGTTCAGGTAAGTTGCTGGGCATGTCTGGTGTTGGGATTTGTCCAAGTATAGGCAAATAATTGTTGTGAAGATGGGTGTAGAAGAATAGTAAAGAAGACATCCTTTAAGTCTAATACAGATAAAAATATGGCGGATGGAGGGATGCAGGACAAGAAAGTATATGGGTTAAGCACTACCAGGTGGGTGGGGATTATGGCTTCATTTATACATCAGAGGTACTGCACTAAGAAAAAGGAACCATCAGGTTAATTGACAGGGAGGATAGGGGTAATATGTAGGGAATCAGTAAGCATTAGGAGTTGGGTTGATAGAAGGCAGGAAATAATAGGCCGGAGCCCTTGAAGACTGGTTTGGCTTAATGGGTATTGGGGAACGGTGATGGAGCAAGAAGGAGCTCACAATGAGATTTTTATCGGTGGATAGTGGAATGGCTATTTTGGGAGTTTTGTGTCCCATATTTCCAGATTTATATGGGATTGGTATCTCCCTCTTGAGGCAGTGGGATAGATAAGTATAAAATAAGATAACGATGACTTTCTGTAAAGCTATCTAGTTGCATGGACATACCTAATTTGTGAAGTAAGTCCCTGCCCATAAGGGGCATAGGACATTGTGGAATCACCAGGAAGGAATGGAGAAGGGAGGCATTACTGAAATGGCAAAATAGGGGTGGAGTCTTCTTGGGGTTTTCTGGAATTCCTTTTACTCCAACAACAGAGATGGAGGAAGGGAGCAAAGGTCCCAAAAATTCTGTTAAAACAGATAAACTCGCCCCAGAATCCAGAAGAAAGGAGATAATCTTAGCACTGTCCATTTTACCGGGGGTTCCCTGGGCTTGCCAGCAGCAGGGGTGACAGACTCTGGACCTAGTCAATCAGCAGTTGATAAAAATATTAGAGAAGAGAGTTCCGGAGGAGATGGTCGGGAGGCCTGAGCATGGGATATACTCAAGCGAGGAGGACGTTCTTGTTGAGGGCATTCCCACTTCCAATGGCCCCCTTCTCCACACGTTGGACAGGGCTTCCTTGGTGGCTTTGGATCAGAGCACATACTAGCCTAATGCCTGCCCTTTCTATGACAGAAATAGTTATGGGGGGGTTCTGAGGAAGCCTTCTCTGGTTTGGGGGCTACAGAGGCAAGCATCTGATACTTAAGGTGCAAATGCTTCTCTTTTTGGGCTTTTTGTTCCTCATCCCTATTGTTGAAGACCTTAAAGGCTGTCTTTAGGAGAATCTCTTGAGCGGTGTGAGGGCCTCTTCCATCTGATGTAGCTTTTTCTGAATATTGGGAGCCGATTATGAGATAAAATATAAATGTAGGAAAGTCTTGCCTCCTGCGGACTGAGGGTTCATATTAATGTATTTAAGTATTGCCTCCCTGAAATGAGACAAAAAGACGGCAGGATTCTCATTTGGTTCCTACATCACCTCTCTAAACTTGTCATAATTTACCACCTTATGAGTATTCTTGTCCATTCCTGCTGAAAGGCAGGAGACCATATAGTTTCTACTGTTTAAGAGTCATCTCCCAGCCGGGCGTGGTGGCACACGTTTGTAATCCCAGTATTTGGGAGGCTGAGACTGGAGGATCCAGGTTCACGGCCAGCCTCAGCTACTTAGTGAGGTCCTCCGCAACTTAGTGAGACCCGGTTTCAAAATAAAGAAGAAAAAATAGGGCCGGAGGTGTAGTTCGGAGGTAGAACGCCCCGGGTTCATTCCCCAGTACCGCGAAAAAAAAAATAGTCATCTTCCTGTTGGTAAGTCCATCTAGGACATGTCCTAGGGACAGCATCAGTGCCACCGGGTAAGTTTCAGGGACCTATTGATGGAGGTCATCTGCAAGGGCCTCAACAGCCCACCAAATGAGCTCCCTTTCCTCAGGGGTAAGGGTAGATGCAAAAATGATGTGACTATCATCCCAGGTTAAATTGTATTGCTGAGATACTCAAAGGAAACACTGGCGGAACTTGGCTGAGAATGATCCTACTCACCCCTCAACCTGTGACAGGTCAGACATGGAAAAAGGCACATGAACATGGACAATGCCACAGGGCCCTGTGGCCTACCGCAGGAACAAAATAACCTGGGAGTGCATGAGGGGTGGAGAAAAAGAGGGAGAGTTTTGGGCCACACGAGGGTACGATGGCTGCAGCACTGCAGCAGTGGCTGCGGGTGGCAGAGTGCTGGCAGCCATGGAAGGCAGGGCACCAGCAATCATGGGAGGCAGGGTGCTGGCAATGCTGGTAAATGGGGCAGCAGCAGCAGCCACAGCCATGGGAAGCAGCTCAGTGGAAACAGCCAGGAAAAATGACAGTACAGGAATGGTGGAAGGTGCTGCAACGGAAGTGACAAGAGGCAGCACAACGGAAGTGATGGAAGGGGAGCCCACAGAGTCAAAAGCCCACTTCCTTACAGACTAGGGGCTTTTATGAGGGGTTAGGATGGGTGGGAGAGCAAAGAAGTAGTGTATTCCTCCGATTGGTGGGCTTGACACTGGGCCAGAGCAGGTCAATTTATGGGGCTGGGGGCAGGGGGATGGTTAGAGGCATTTTTCTTTACTTTCCTGCTGTTCCTAGAGTCCTTTGTTCTCTCCCTCCTCAAGCCAGGCCTCACAGTCAGATCTCACAGCGCTCACAATCCTCGTATAAAATAACTGATAGTCATAATTCTAAGCTCAGTTGCATGTAAAAACTACACACTTACACTTCTCTCCCCATACACACATTTATGTCACTGCTCTCACAGTTTACATCTTCTTCTATTATGTAATCATGAACAAATTCTTATAGCTATAATTTTTAATTCTTTTGTGTGTGGTGCTGGGGATCAAACCCAGGGACATTCTACTTCTGAGCTACATCCCCCAGAAGTCCTATTTTATCTTTTATTTGGAAACAGGATCTCACTAGTTCATGAGAGCCTTGATAAGTTGCTGAGGCTGACCTCAAATATGCAATCCTCCTGTTTCAGCCTCCCAAGTACTGAAATTACAGGCCTGTGCCAGCACACCTGTCTCTATAATTGTTTTTTTTTTGTTTCATTTATTGAATTAAATGCCAATATGATAAAATGCTTACTTATGATTATATTACTAAAATAGTCAAGTACTTATAATTATTTTAATACTTTTTTGTGCTACTGGGGATTGAACTCAGGGGCATTCTACCTCCAAGCTACACCCCCAGCACTATTTTATGTTTTATTTTATTTTATTTTATTTTTTTTTGCGGTACCGGGGATTGAACCCAGGGGCGTTCTACCTCCACGCTACACCCCCAGCCCTATTTTTTTATACTTTATTTTGAAACCAGGTCTCACGAAGTTGCGGAGGGCCTCACTAGGTAGAGAGAGAGAGAGAGACAGCAAGAGAGAGAAAGAGAGAGAGAGAGAGAGAGAGAGCTGAGGCTGGCTGCGAACCCGGATCCTCCAGTCTCCACCACTCAAAGTACTAGGATTACAAGCGTGCGCCACCATGCCCGGCTTTTTATGTTTGATTTTGGAATAGGGTCTCACTAAGTTGCAGAGGGCCTCACTAAGTAGTTGAGGCTGGCTGCAAACCTGCAATCCTCCTGTCTGAGCCTCCCAAGTACTGCGATTACAAGCGTGCGCCACCATGCCCGGCTTACCTCAAGTTTTAAAAAAAATGTTTTATACATCTATACAGTGGAATAAAATGCAGTAATTAAAGGGGAGAAGAGTCTTTTTTTTTTTTTGCGGTACCGGGGATTGAACCCAGGGGCGTTCTGCCTCTGCGCTACACCCCTGGCCCTATTTTTATACTTTGTTTTGAAACCGGGTCTCACGAAGTTGTGGAGGGCCTCACTAAGTAGAGAGAGAGAGAGACAGGGAGAGAGAGAGAGAGAGAGAGAGAGAAAGAGAGAGAGAGAGAGAGAGAGAGAAAGAAAGAGAGAGATCTCGGGTCCTGCCCGAGAGTGGCACAAACTGACAGGGAAGTAAACGCCGACGGCCCGAATAAACAAACAACACCATGGGCCGGGAGACATGTCGAGCAAGATCTCGTTTATTAGAAAGCCAATCGCCCTTTTAAAGTAAAGGCCATAAAGGAAACTCCCAAGCATTAGGGTGTGGCCCAATGGCACGCAAGGGTCGGGTCATTACGCCCCCCCTGTAACCTATCATAGGTGGAGGCACCTGTTGTCTGTGAGCACGGAAGGAGGTAACTGCCTATCATAGCCCTCCTGAGGTTAGGTGGGGCTATCCGCGGAACCTCCCTCTGAGGAGTCCGGCAGCGCCATCTTTGCCATTGATATGCTGAGTTACTGCCAAGTGGAAGAGTCCCGGCACTCTAGAGCAGGCTTCTGCTAGTCCACCAGGCCCTTTCATGGCACTGGGTGGATAGCCCAACATCTCCCCCTTTTTACTTTGTTTAAAACCGGCAGTTGTGCCTGTCTTAGGTTGCCCTGCTCAGGATTCAGAAGGTGCCCGTCATGGGGGAGGCCCAGAGCTAGCTGGGTCCCCTGTCTTAGGTTCATCTGACCTAGCAGGATCTTACCCGTCTTTGGCTATCGACCGAGCTGGGGTTTAAAAAAAAATAGTTGGGGGCCCTCATATCGATTGGCCAAACTGATATCGGACCTCCATTTGATGGATTTAGATGGCATGGAGTGGCTTTTGTAGGAAGGAGGTTAGGGCATTAAAAATGCATGGCACTTTAAATGAGTTCTTATCTTTAACCCATGAACCTCATCTCCTAAATATTGAGCAACTTCATACAAGGCATTTATTTTATGTTCTAACCTATTATCTATATCTTCCTATGTCCCTAACACTAAGGTAACATTCTTAGACAATTGATTAACATAGGTAGCCGTCTGTACTTTTTGGGATAGAGCTACTGCAGCAGTCGTAGCGGTGGCTATAAAAGCAATTAAGGCTGCAATGCCTGCAATAATTAATCCAAGCATTTTTCTTGATCTCCATTTCTTATAACACTTGTAATCCTTTCTCACTATACCATGGACCTGATACATTAACAGGAATTATAACAAAATAAGGTTGTTGAAGTATCATCACTTGGGTGTCATTAGGTGTCACAGAAATGCAGTTAGTAATGGTACAATTCTCACAATTAACATTAAAAACATGAGGATCAATAGTAATATTAATACTTCCTACTAACAACACATAAGGTAAATTGACACATGCCATAACAAAGCCTTTTAAAGGGCATCCAGATAAGTTCGTCTGGTTGCTCATTTTTATGCACTTATTTAGCCCTTCCGTGCGATTATATCCAGATCCGTGAGCAGTTATATTGCTCATGGCAGCAACATGCTTCCAAATATATGTCTGTTGATAACCTGAATTAGCCCACCGTAGTCCAGCAGAAAATCCCTTAGCCCACTCACCAACTTCAGTCTGAGGGTCCTCCTTGCTGATTCCCAGACCAATCCAAAGTAAACCTATCACTTCTCCTCCATAATTCTTCTCCATAATTACAACATCCCCCTCATCCATCAAGTACATGCACATCAGTCTCAATACACCCTGGCTTTTGACCATCCTTAACAAAATAAATAGGCAACCCTCTTTCCAATCCTGAGTAATTAAAACTTCCAGCTTGCTGCATCCTCAAATGTTTTGTAGCAGGCTGAGCGAGCAATCACGAATCCTTTACTATCACCATAATTTCTTGTCCTTCCCATACTGCAGGATGTAATATAGGCGGATCAGGAACATAAGTTCAGTAAATTTCAGCCGAGGTCATCTGTAGAAATATTATTAACAGCCACATCTGTCACAGCATCTTCATTCTCCAGCTCCTTCTCAGGTACTCGTCCAGCAAACCGCACCATCATCTCAGGAAGCCACCTTGCCCCTTCTGCGTCCTGCGGGAAAACACACACATGCCCTCGCCCCCATATTAACACCGGGTCGGGACTATGCCATTGTCCCGTGCAAGGATCCTTCCATCTCACTTGAACATAAATATCTTGAGTGCGTGGATGCCAAAATCTATCTGTAGCAGAGCGGCCTTGTACATCCACATTTAAAAAATTCAAAATAAAAAGTGAATGCCTTGCACATCCACATTTAAAAATTTCAAAATAAAATGTGAATGATTCAAAGAATTGGGGGTATATCTCCCCCCTTTTTTACTTGTATGGCCCCATGGGCGCATTTCGCAATCCCTTGGCCTTGAAGGTTGTAGGGAATACCAGTTTTAAGCTCAATGTTAAATTGACGGCAAAAATTTTTTGCAATTACCTGTTTAGTTGCTTCCCCAGTCTGTGCAGTAGCCATGAGAAATCCTGAATATGTATCTATAGCAACATGCACATACTTTAGTCTACCAAATTTTGCCACATTTGTCACATCCATTTGCCATAAATGATTAAGTTTTGAGCCTTGAGGATTGACTCCAAAATGTGGCATTGAAATTTGTTTTGGGCAGGAAGCGCATTGTTGCAAGGCATGGGACTGACGAGCCTGATCTATTTGAGACAATCCCACCATCTGAGTAGCTTGATTTGGTAAATTATTTTCTGCTGCTAAAGGACCAGGTAATCCTGTATGAGCTCTTATATGACCTACAAAATAAGGATGCTTCCTATCATGAATGCGTTGCAGAATTTGTAAAAATAATTTTTTTACTTGAACATTAGCAGTATCTACATAGACAACAGTTTCAAGAACTTGTAAAGTTTTAGCTACATAATGACTATCTGTATACAAATTAAAAGCAACTGTGGCTAATTCCTGAAATACTGCAGCTACAGCTCTTAATTCTACTACCTGAGCTGATGCAGGAGCTGTTTTAAAAGAAAAACATTTATTTTTGAATAATATACGCTGCTTTCCCATTAGATGATTCATTTGTAAATACTAACAAAGTTTCTGCTAAAGATTCCTGTCTCATAATTTTTGGAAAAACTAAAGCATTATTATTTACAAATTGTAACAATTTATGATTAGGATAGTGATTATCAATTTCTCCTTCAAAAGCTACAAAAGCGATTGCCCAAGAATCCACATTTTGAAATAACTAGTCCACTTGCTGTAATGAATGGAACTCCTATCAAGGCAGGTTCTTTTACAAATTATTTTTTAGATTCCGTCCTAACCATTTATACTAAGCATGCAACTGCCTCCCAATAAGGTGTTAAAACTTTGAAAGGACATACAGGTAAATGGATCCACAGCAATGGTCCATCCTGCCATAGAACAGCAGTTGGTGTATGAGCAGTAGAAAATATATACTTGTTGCTGTTCTATAGCTGACTCCACTACCTGTAACGCCTGCCTACCTTCCTAAAGTCCTCTCCAATGCAGGGCTGGAATCTTCTTTTTAAAATATCAAACAAAGGCTTTAACTCTCCTGTGAAAATTTTTAAATATTGACAAAGCCAATAGATGTCTCCCAATAATTTTTGAAAATTGTTCAAGGTTTTTAACCAACTTTCCTGATTTGAATTTTTTTTTTTTTTGTGGCTGAATTACCTTAGGATATAAGGTATGCGGTGACTTAGTCTGTACTTTCTTAGGGGCAATAACCAATCCTTGTTCTTTTTAAGGTCTTCTGCAAACAGGCATAGGCAGCAAGCAACACTCCTTCTTGCTTATGAGTTAATAAAATATCATCCATATAATTAATAATATATACCTGCCCATATTGCTTCCTCACCTTTAATACTGCTTGAGCTACAAACTCCTGGCACAAAGTTGGACTATTAGCCATCCCTTGAGGCAACACTTTCCAATGATATCTTTTAACTGAGGGCACACTAAAAGCAAATAGTAGTTGGCATGTTAAACCTGACAATAGCCGACATCATTAGAAATATGTTTTCTGGAGTTCTAGCTTGTGATTAACCTGATCTATCTAAAGTGATTTAGCCCTCTGGATGGTGACCTTGTTGTCCTCGGCCTCACTGCTAGAGGGATTGTCACTCCCTGAGGGGTAGACTTTAGCCTTTTGATTTCTTCAGTCACCTCTAAGTTTCTTGTTTGATATGGTCTGATATTTTTATCTGGAATTTAAATACAAACATAATTATTTTTTACACAAGCATAACCTCTACCAAGAGTTATTAATGAAGATGGATCTTTCCCTTTTCCATCCAAGGGATCCATTTAGAAGACCTGAGGAATAAGTTGAGTCAGTGAATGAGTTTCCATTGCATGTCTCTGAGACACTGTAAGAGAATCATTATTAATTTGAACGAAAAAAAAAATTTTAAGAGTAACAAGAAAATCCTTAGGGAAAGCATGACTCCATATTCCCCCTTTTTTGTTTCAAAAGAGATTTTTGAATTGAGGTTAATAGGTTTATGGCTGATAAAGCATTATGTTGGAAGTTGTATATCTGTAATATTAGTAAACAGTTATAAAGACATGTAAGGAAAGTATTAAATAAAATTATTAGGGACAAGAACAAATCCAGTTTGTATAATAGTTTAGATAATATCTAATGATATAAAACAATTTTTATTTAAACATGACCTTTATATATAATTATTATTAATACCCAATTTAATTAGAGCGACACAATTTGGAATGCCAAATGCTTAAACACTTTTAGTTATTTTGGCTTAAAAATGATCATAATAGCCAAGCGTTGTGGCATACACTTGTAATCCTTAGAGGACAGTGCTGATGAAAAGAAATAGGATTATTAGTTGATGGCATTTATTCATCGCAAAACAGGTGTAAACCAGATTTTACTGCATTAAAGAGATCACTTATTGGTTACACCTTGTATGTATATAAAACCCACATATTTAGGGTTACAAGCTTTTATGAAACATTTAGATAAACCTTTGCTTATTTATTTTTGCTAGGTATGGAGTTAGTTGGAACAGACTGGAATTTTACCTGTAGATTTTTGCTTATTTAGATTCTCTCCCTTGTGTAAAAGGGGCAGAGAAACAACATAGAATCATTAGGCTGAAACATGAAAAGGGCAGTTAATAAATCTCTTGTATTTCTTATTTGTGGTTTTTGTTTGAATGTTTATGAAGTAGACAGGCTCTCACCCTGTAACAGGATCTCCCAACCTGTAACATATTTACAGGCAGTAAAACACAGACCTTAATGCAGCGAACAGAGGTCGGCCTGTATCTTCTCAGCTGTAAGAGGCCACTGATTCACGCTAGGAGTCTTCTTTAGGATAAACAAGCAAGATACAGGGAGGCAACAAATCAATTGCTTTAGGAATGTTAATGGCCACTGATAAATATGATTTTGATTGATTATTTACCTAGGAAAAAAGGCATTTGTTAATAATTCTAAGGACATTTTTATTTTAATCTCATGAACATATGTTAGATTTATTCAGTTGTTAGAATTTACTTAAGTCACGTGAACTTAGAGGCATTTGATCTTATGTTTTCTTTAAACTTAATGAGCGCTCATTTAACAAGCCTCTTTATGGTACCATATAGACAGACACATTACATTGACGAAATGACATTAACAGGTAACACACATAGACACACAGACACACACGTTATGTTTCAGGATACCAGAGAATTAACTTCTAAATAGCTTCCGAGCAAAGATAGAACAGGAAAGATCTGAAACCCAATGATATTTTGATAAGGTTTTCTAAAGGCTGGGCCGCTCTCTGGGGCACTTCTCTGTTCGGCCCGACCCCACATGGCAGTCTTCCCGCTCCATCCTGCCCCGTGCAGCTCCCCCCCCACTTTCCCCTCCCAGGGGGTGGGGCCAGGGCGGCGGGGGTCCCGTCGGTTTCCTGCGGGCCCGCAGGCCCCCGGGTGGGGGCCGGGACACCCGGGGAGGCCTGTGGCGGCAGCGGCGGCGACTCCAGACGCAAGCCGGGCCCTCCCGCCGCCGCGGCGGCAGCGGGGGCTGGGCCCTTCCGGTGGATCAGCTGTGGCAGCATCACTGCCGCTCCCGGGGAGCCCGGGGGTGACGGCGCGGGGCCCGGCGGGGCCGCGAGCGGGGGTGGCGGTGGTGGGTTGGGGCCCCGGGGGTCCGCCGGCGAGATTTTATCCCAGGTTTCCCAATCAAAGAGGTTAGCAGCCAGGAGCCACAGGGCGACCTTGAGCAGACAATCCCAGGGCTGGGGACGGGCGTGGTGGCGAACGCTTGTAATCCCAGCACTTTGGGAGGCGGAGACCGGAGGATCAGGGTTCGCGGCCAGCCTCAGCTCTCTCACTCTCTCCCTGTCTCTCTCTCTCTACTTAGTGAGGCCCTCCACAACTTCGTGAGACCTGGTTTCAAAATAAAAGTATAAAAAAATAGGGCCGGGGGCGTAGCGCGGAGGTAGAACGTCCCTGTGTTCAATCCCCTGTACCGCAAAAAAAAAAAAAAAAAAAAAAAAAATCCCAGGGCTGGGCTGCCTGCAAGTCAGAAAGATTCAATCCTCGGCTTTTCAAAAGGAGACGAAGGGGCCGGGTGTGGTGGGGTGTGGTGGCGCACGCTTGTAATCCCAGTACTTTGGGAGGCAGAGACCGGAGGATCCTGGTTCGCGGCCAGCCTCAGCTCTCACTCTCTCTCTCCCTGTCTCTCTCTCTCTCTCCTTAGTGAGGCCCTCCGCAACTTCGTGAGACCCAGTTTCAAAATAAAGCATAAAAAATAGGGCCAGGGGCATAGCATGGAGGTAGAACGCCCCTGGGTTCAATCCCCGGTACCGCAAAAAAAAAAAAAAAAAAAGGAGACGAAGGGATTTAAGGGCTGGGTCAGCTTTAGAATTCGACGTCCCCATAATTTATGGGTGGACGCTTACTCTGAAGACCGCCTACCTGTCAGTATTGTTGAATTAGGCAGAAGTTTTCGAAGTAGGGATAAGTTCCTTGCACGTGGGCACCAGCCTCTCGGGTCCCGCCCGAGAGTGGCACGAACTGACAAGGAAGTAAACGTCGACGGCCCGAATAAACAAACAACACCACGGGCCGGGAGACATGTCGAGCAAGATCTCGTTTATTAGAAAGCCAATCGCCCTTTTAAAGTAAAGGCCATAAAGGAAACTCCCAAGCAGTAGGGTGTGGCCCAATGGCACGCGAGGGTCGGGTCATTACACCCCCCTGTAACCTATCATAGGTGGAGGCACCTGTCATCTGTGAGCACGGAAGGAGGTAACTGCCTATCATAGCCCTCCTGAGGTTACGTGGGGCTATCTGTGGGACCTCCCTCTGAGGGGTCCGCCAGCGCCATCTTTGCCATTGATATGCTGAGTCACTGCCACGTGGAAGAGGCCCAGCACTCTAGAGCAGGCTTCTGCTAGTCCACCAGGCCCTTTCATGGCACTGGGTGGAGAGTCCAACAGAGAGAGAGAGAGCTGAGGCTGGCTGCGAACCCGGATCCTCCGGTTTCTGCCTCCCAAAGTACTGGGATTACAAGCGTGTGCCACCACGCCCGGCTTAAAGGGGGGAAGAGTCTTTTAAGGACTGATAGGAAACATTCTCTTTTGTAGAGTGAAGAATGCAGTGTGGAAAATAAGGGGGAACAACAGAATATAACCACATCTAGGTCAAGAAACAGAACTGGACCTGCCCCTACAGTTCTCCATTGTTCTCTCCTCCAGTCCCTAGCTCCCCCTCCCCCAACCAGGAACCTCTCTTTCTCTTTCTCTTTCTTTCTTTCTCTGTCCTTTCTCTCTCTCTTTCTTTCTTTTTCTTTCTGTACTAGGGATTGAACTCAGGAAGTTCTACCTCTGAGCTACACCCCCAGTTCTATTTTTTTTTTATTTAGAAACAGGGTCTTGCTAAGTTGCTGAGGGCCTAAGTTGCTGACGCTGGCCTTGAACCTGCGATCCTCTTTTCTCAGTCTCCCAAGTACTGGGATTACAGCAATGAACCACCACACCCGACCTATCCTGACGTTGTGTGTGTTTGTGTATATGTTAGTAGGGATGGAATCCAGTGAACTTCTACCTCTGAGCTATACCTCCAGTCCTATTTTTAAATTTGGAAGCAAGGTCTCACTAAATTGCTAAGAACCTCACTAAGTTGCTAGAGCTGGCCTCAAATCTGCAATCCTCCTGTCTTGGCCTCCCAAATATTGGGATCACAGGTGTGCGCCACCATGCCCTGCTTCTATCCTGACTTTTTTTGTGTGTGTGTGGTACCGGGAATTGAACTCAGGGGTGTTCTACCTCCGAGCTACACCCCAGCCCTATTTTTTATACTTTATTTTGAAACTGGGTCTCACGAAGTTGCGGAGGGCCTCACTAGGTAGAGAGAGAGAGAGACAGGGAGAGAGAGAGAGAGAGAGAGAGAGAGAGCTGAGGCTGGCCGCAAACCCGGATCCTCCGGTCTCAGCCTCCCACGTACTGGGATTACAAGCATGCGCCACCATGCCCAGCCTATCCTGACTTTTTTTTTTTTTTTGAGGTACCGGGAATTGAACACAGGGGCTTCTACCTCCGCGCGACGCCCCCGGCCCTATTTTTTATACTTTGTTTTGAAACCAGGTCTCACGAAGTTGCGGAGGGCCTCGCTAAGGAGAGAGAGAGAGATAAACAGGGAGAGAGAGAGAGAGAGAGAGAGAGCTGAGGCTGGCCGCGAACCCGGATCCTCCGGTCTCTGCCTCCCAAAGTACTGGGATTACAAGCGTGCGCCACCACGCCCGGCCTATCCTTACTTTTAACAGACTAATCTGTCTGCTTTTGAACATTATGTGAATAGAATCACACAGAATGTGTTGGATGTTGGCATCGTCCTCTTAACATTGTGTACCATTCATCCAGGCTGTTGTGTGTGGTTGCAGACGGCTCATTTTCATTGCTGACCGTCTTCCATTTATTCGTCCATCCTTCTGTTCACGGGTATTTATGTTGCTTCCAGTTTGGGCCTATAACAAATAGTTGAGCTAGAAACATTCTACTTTGTGTCTTCTGGTGAAAGCAAACTTTTTTGTCAGACTATTTCTATGAATTGAATTACTAAGTCACAGAACATGTTTAATTTTTTTTATTTTTTGCGGTAATGGGGATTGAACCCAGGGGCATTGTACCTCTGAGCTACATCTCCAGACCTATTTTGTCTTTTATTTTGAAATAGGGTCTCACTAAGTTGTGGAGGGCCTCACTAAGTAGCTGAGGCTGACCACAAACCTATGATCCTCCTGTCCCAGCCTCACAAGTACTGGGATTACAAGCGTGCGCAACCACGCCTGGCTGAATGTGTTTAACATTAGAAGATATTGTCAGCCAGGCATTTAATCCCTAGTGCACACACAAACAAAAATAAAATAAATAATAATAAAAGGACTGTGAGTTTCAAGAAGTAAAAATTCCTCTGGGTTTAATCCCCAGTACCAAAAAAAAGTAAAATAAGCAAGTGCTCAGTCTAATATGTGCCACAACTGTTAGAAACGGATTCTAGGGAAGCTGCAAATAAAAACTCATGAAATTGAAAGTAACTTGGCAAGGCAATTTACTTGTGCAGAAGGGTGTGCAACAAAAAGCCTGGAAAGCAGGCACACCGAGCGGGCAGTCTGCTCGGTTTTATCCCTAACGTGATCCTGCCCCTTGCCCTGATTGGTGAGGGCTTGGGTTCACAACTCTGCA
>PVJS01041474.1:0-17948 GCA_004027185.1 Glis glis
GTTTAGCATAGTAGTTGACTTTGATAAGGTTGTGTATATACATCCTGTGCATTAGGGTGTTCCCCTCTTCCCCCCTCCCATCTTCCTCAGTTAGGTTGCCTTCTTTACTCATCTAAGATTTTCTCCATCTTTGGACTTCCTCTATGCCCTATTCTCCCTAGCTTCTGCATATTAGGGAGAGCATCTGACTTTTCACTTTTTGTGACTGACTAATCTCACTTAGCATAATGTAGATATAATATCTATAATAACAGAAAAAGTACAGATGATTGTGGGTTAAAAGTATTATGGAATTAAAGAGAGAGTCAATGAAAGTATTCATATATATGGAGAAATAATGTAGTACTTTGTCCAGGAATATATATTTTTATGAACTAATGTTCATAAAAAAAGTTCATAGAGTGAAATCGTTGTCATGGGATGAATGAAAGGGATACATGTGAGAGCTGTATTATATGGAAGTGATGATAAAGGAGGAGTCTAATGTTAATTTGAGAATTTGATCCTGGTCCAATTAAAAGTTGGGTTACAGTCAGTAATAATAATAGCAAAGACTCTATAAAATGCTTACCATGTGCCAGATATAGCTTCTTATGCTTTACATGTATAAATAACTACAAGCCTCATAGCATCATCCATCCTGTTGGTGTTGTTACTTTCACACATAAAGAAAAGGGAGGCTCATAGAGGTTAAGTAACCTGCCAAGGTCACTGAGCAAGCAGTAAAGCTTTCAGTTTAAGCCCAGTGACTCTGGCTCCAAAGTTTGTATTCTTTTCTACCATTCCATAAAATAAATAAAATCAGAAAGAATTTTAATCCTGTACAGAATGTTTGTATTGAGGTAATGCAAAGCACTTAGAATTAGAATATATTATTTCTCAATATTCATAGCAATCCACATCTCGATCAACTCTTAATGCTATTAAAAAACAGAGAGGAAACCTGGCTTTTGTAGGCTAGAAAATAAATAAGAGTCAGGGCTGGCATTCAAGGCAAGAGAATGGTTCAAAATTCCATACTTTTCCTATTTTACCAGATATATACTATATCAGAATCTGTATTTACTCATAAAAATATTGCAATTTTCTTGTACTCTTGACACATGTTGAGTTGCTGCGATGAATGTGATAAACAGATCTCCAGGACTCTTGAGAAACAGACAAGCACAGAAACAATTGAAAAGCTGCAGGAGAAAGTGGAAGAAACACCAAATATTCATAGCCCTTTTGCAGCAGTTACCAAAATCGAATGTTTATTCCAGACAGTTGTGTATCACCCAATCCTAGTACGACTCTTTGATCTTCCTTAATGCCAGAGTATGCTTTTCTCATTTCCAATAATACACGTGGACCCTGTACAAAGGAGCTACTCCATAAATATTAAAAGAGGTAAATTCAATTCAGTGCAAATTTTAAAATGCATTACAGCCATGACTGTTACATAAGGCTACAGAATAACAAAGAGTTTTGAGTTGAAATAAGGAAATAGTTGAAACTTGTTTTCCCTAAGATTCACTCTTCCTCTTGATCAAATCCAACTCCCTGGCTCATGGCCTATTCAATCACACAGGCCTCCAGGTGCACAAGAGCCTGGTGTAGGGTTTAATTCTAACCTGTTACGGTCTTAAAATTCTTCATAATATGTGCACCGTTGTTCCTAAGTTTTAACCTTTGACATAGCCCTCCAAATTATATACTTTTTGCCTAAACCCATGTGGATGATGTGAATAGCCTCGTTTGGAGGACAGGTGGTAAAAGTCAGACTTTAAAGGAATCTTAAAGTTTGGGTTCAGGTGCCACTGCTTCACCTCTCATGAATCTTCCACAAGCAAACCCTTGGACACTCACAGTTCACATTTGGGCAAGGTCCTCTGGATTCTCCTGGGGCATCCACCACTCGCTCTGCATCACAGGTTACATGTGTCCTCATGTGGCCTCTGGTAGTGCTGGCAGTGGGTTTCTCACAGAGCAATCATAGCTGCTAGAGTGATTAGCAGATAAGTTTATAGGACAGTGAGGAAACACTGGTTTAAAATTGAGGTATGGCCTGTTCCTTTGGCTTTGACATCATGAGTATGGTCCTTAGAAGAAAGTGAATGTCTGAGACTTCATCTGTCAGGTGACTGAAAGAAAATGTGGATCTTGAGAGGGAATGCTGATTTTGTCAAGAGAAGCAACTTGTGATAAAAGTTTAGCAAAGGTTAATGAAATGCAGAAGCAGGGAGAGATGCAATAGCAGCAGCAGCTGCATGAGGAAAGAATGGTTGTCTATGAAAGAGTGGCAATGACATACCTTATATAATAACCGTACAGTGAAGCTACATGGCACAGGGTAGGATCCTAGGAGCCAAATGCTGAGGACTGGTTGGGAAAACAAGAAAGCACAATGTGACAGGACAGAAAAGGATGAGAAGGGAACAGGAGCCAGGACCCGATTTAGCCACATGTTTCCATGTAAGATGTTTATTATGATTTTTAAAATAGTTTGCTTAATAAGGGAAACAATGTTTAGCAATGTTACACTTGATTTTAGTTTTAGAGCTTAGTATTAACACACAAAAGAAATATATAATCATTAGTTTCTCGGGATGGGTATCAGTGAAAAAAAATCAACACCAAAACAAAAATTCTGTTAAAATCTTCTTCTGAGGGAATAATTACTATTATCTGACTTCAAAAAATTGAATTCAACATATTAACCTCAAAGGGATAATACCTGTTCATAAATATCATTTTTAGTCATTGAAAATTCTTTTAAATCTCATGCAATATTAGTAGTTCCATGAGAGAAAACTGAAGTTAAATTTAATAGGATGGGCCTTTTATTCTAAATCCATAGTTTTAGCGATAACATAAAACTAATTTTTATTAATCACTCCATAAACCTTATTAATGTCACCTATATGGTATTTACTGTGATCTCTCAAATACCTTAAATAGATCATCATATGTAAGTATAAACACTTTTATATAGATCAATACATGTGTCTTCTTTTAACTCTTTGATTCTGTAATATAAGCACTACGATTATCCTTGTTGTTTAGATGAATAATGGAAGCAACTGAGCATCCCCATGACTTGCCCAGAGCCTCATAGTTAATAAACTACAGAGCCAACATTCCATCTCAGCAAGGATACACTTGCTGTGATTTAAGCCATGCCATGTATGTGGCTAAGGAGAGATCATTTAGCAGTAAATAAGCCAAGTGAGCTATCAGTTAGAAACTTTGTTACCATTTGTTACAAAAAAATGGCAATTTGGGGTTAAGCATTTAAGCATGTTTTTAATTACAATTCAGATAACTGGTAAAACTCTAAACAATGTAAGTGTAAAAATGCATACTATGAATATTTGGCATGTAACTTTAGTTTTTATATTCAATGATTTTATATCTGAATTTCTGCATGAACAGAAACCAACTTGAAAAGCCATGAAGTGATGTAGGCCGGTCTTAGCATTTGGCACCGTATATGTGGCTTGTATGATAGGCTTCCTGTGTGCTTACTGATGATAATAACTAAATGCCAGTTTTTCAATAAAGTGTCCCTATCTGTCTATTTCCTGACATTTCTAGTATGAATTACACACTTTGTGTAATGCATAACTTTTTTGAAAAATCCTGTTTATCACATTGGAGTCTAATTCTTAAAGACATATTAGGTACCAGATAAGTATTTAACCCTGATATTTTATTAGATAAATTTAAAAGTTTGGGAAAGCTTACTGCCTTAAATGTTTTTCTCATTCCAATGTCACTAATTATGAATATTATGTAAAAATATTGGGATCTTACACCAAGAACCACCTCCTACTTTTAACATGCAAATGCAGTTTTCTGTTTATATGGGATGGCTTTTTACACAGTAATCTAGACCAGTGGTCCTAGCATGTTAGTGTGTGTCTGTTTATAAGACAGGAAGCTGGGAAAAGGCACAGAAGGATAAGGTCAGAATGCAAAAGATTTGTTAAATTTTACAGTTTTCTGAAGACTAACTCTGCTCATAGCTGCAAGTGGCATATATAACTAATTAATTATTAATCAATGTCAGCTCTATGAATGATATTATGGATTCCCAAAATTATTTCCATATCAGAGTTTTCTGAGGCAGACCAGGTGAAGAAGACAGTCTAATAAATAATAATAAAAAACAAAACCTACAAACCTCTCGCCCCTATTCATGTATGTTGTGAAATGTCTGCATATTAAAAGACCTTAGCTATAACAAACAGAAAAGTTATAGCTTAAAAAATACGCAGGAAGGTAAACTCCTTTTTACTACCAGGAAGATGATTTTTGAAATATTCTGCTGATGAGACATAAGCTCTATGTCCCTAAAAGATGTTGGCTTTACAGGAAATACAGGAAATGAAACTGAGAAGGCTTAAAACAAAGGAAGTGATAAGAATGTGCATTTGTGTACTCTGCCTGTGTCTGCCTTTCTATGCTGAAGGATTAATAGACTGAACAAATAACCCCTCCCATCGGTGGTCCTGTTACTACTTGGTCTCTTTTCTCATTGTTTTAGGATTAGCAACTACTTAGTAATTCCTACAGGGGGAACTGGGAAAAACTGAACAACTTGGGTCAGATAGACCTGGAATTGATTACTGGCTTCATTATTAGTTCTAGTCAGGAAAATAGAACCCATGTCAAATAGTAACATGGTACCAATTTTAAACTGTGACAAATGAAACAGAAGACCTGAATGGCAGAGGGAACCAAGACAAATCCAATAGTTTACAAGGTGCAAAGTTGTGACCACTTGAAGGCTGGAGGGTCAAAAGAATGAAAGGTGTTACAGAGCTCAGACTTAGGGGCCACCTAGGGGGAGCTGGAAATCATAGTGTGGCATTGGTAGTCTGTCAGCACCACCAAGGGACATGTTGTCTAGTGGGAGCAGAACTCATCGAAGAGGCCTATCACCTGCTGGAGATGCTGCTCCGAGCGGAGGAGGGAAACTTGCCTTGGCTTCATTTTTGTTGGGCTGTAATATCCTTCCCTGCATCACATTGGTTAGAGGCTGTTTGGCAACAGAACCTGACCAAGGGAATTTACAGGGATCAGCCCAAGGTGATACACAGCAGAACAGGGAAAAAGACAGAGCACAGATAAAAGAAAAATGCACATGACCAACAGTTAGTTTGATGATATTGGTCAGTTTATACATATAAATCTCAATTTATTTTTCTCTAAGACTGGAGTAATGTCATCAAAATCATAATACTTTTATTAAAGTTGAATAAAACGATAATTATATCATGTAGTCTGCCTGAGAAATAATAAGTGAGGTATCAAGAATAATTTTCTTCTCTGTTTTCATCAACACAAAGTGGAGCAAATACATGAAAAAGAAAATGATTTTTTTCTGAGAGGTTTATTGACAAATGATAACCCCTGCATGATTTCTTCAATATCTGATGTGTGATGTCTAAAAGTAACATCTATATGAATAATTTTAGAATTCATCTTAGAAAAGTGAATATATAGTTCACCTCAGAGGTGGTGATGTGTGCTGGATAGAGCAACAGAAATTTGATTTTGTTTGTTTGTTTGTTTTTGGTTTTTGTTTTTGCAGTACTGGGGATTGAACCCAGGGGCATTCTGCCTCCAAGCTCCAACCCCAGCCCTATATTCTATTCTTTATTTTGAAACAGAGTCTCGCTAAGTTCCGGAAGGCCTCACTAAGTTGCTGAGGCTGGCCATGAACCTGGATCCTCCTGTCTCAGCTTCCCAAGTACTGGAGAAATTTGAAAATATGATGTCGCCTTTTGGGTTTTTTTTCCTTTTTCAGTTGTTTATTTTTAGTTTTGATTGAACTGTCATATTATTTTAACTTTAAAAGTGACCTCTGTTAGGAAGGCAAAATGCCAGCTAAATTTGCAGTACAAGAGGTTAGAAAAAAAAACCCAATGAGTTCATGAAGTTGACAAATGTGAGAACAGAAAGGCAATGTCAAATGAGAGCTTTTGTGAAACTGACAGTGACAAAATTAGGGACAATTTGTAATAACCACCCTGATTATATAGTACCTTACATTTAGTAAAGTACAATATATCATTCTATTTTTATTTTATATCACCAAGTGAGGCACGTTACGGAGATGCAGGTCAGGGCAAGTACAATTATCTTTATGAGAAACCCGAGGCTGGGAGAATTTAATAACTTGACTAAATGTCTGACTTTCAAATCAGTGCCCTTTCTGCTGTGCTTCTTGGTTTTCATGCTAGAGGGCCGTACTCCATCTCTTCATAAGAGAACTGCATGCACTGTGAATCATTTAGAAATAGCATATCCATATATATAATGTGAGATAATTAATAAAATGTAGTGGACGGATTTCTGACATTAATGGTTTGTACTCAATTAGACATTGCTAACACACCTATTTATCTTTTAAGATGATAGCTTCAGCTACCCTACCACCACCACCATTAAGATTCTGTCTTTCTTTGTCACTATCTTACAGGATATCTTTCAGAGGTAATTTTTGTGCATTAATACCAATAATCATCATAAGAGTAACAATAATGATCACATTTTGTCCATATAATGCATTATTGATTAATCTCATTAACATGCCATTATTAGTATTAGTGCCCATGTATAATTTAAATTAATGTGTATCTAAAACATTGATCCAGTCTGAGTGACTTTGGAATCTAATTATAAACAATTTTGAAATCTTATCATCCAGAGCTGAGATTTTTGAATGATCTAGAAATACTGAGAATCTAAATAAATAAATAAACAAATAAATAAATGCAACATCACTTCTTGGTGTAAGAAAAGCAGCTTTTAAACAACTGACCAATGTTTAGTAGAATAAGACCTTAATGATTAAAACACTGCTCTGTTGAAATGAAGAGTCTTGCCACATCTTTAAAAGATAAGACTGCTGAAGCATGTGGCAGACATGACAGAAGACAGCCATGGCAAGAATGAAAAGAAAAATTTGCACAGAAGAAAAACAATAGAGAGAGCATTATTAATGGTAAAGAAAGGAATAGCTGCTTATGTCCAATAGGCAAGAAAGAATGCCAGAAATAAGTGAAATTACAAGTTTTCCCCTATCACTCTTTCCAAAATGCCAGAGTTTCCTGCTATTAATAAGTTGAAGTTGGGTGTGTACAGGCAATACAGCAGGGGAAAGGATATTCATGAAAAATAAAAACACATCATTCAAGTATATTTTCTACCTTATATCCCAGTCCCTACAGTTTCTTTTTTTTTCATACGTGCATTGTAATTATGCATCTTGTTGAAATGCAGGGTGATAGAGGCATACATGCACACACAGTACTCAATGGGCCCTCCCCAAATTCATTCCCTTCCCTGCCCCTTCTTCCTGTGCTCAGCACAGTGATTGACTTTAATAAGTTTGTGTATGTATATCATGTTCATTAAGATGTTTTCCTCTACCCAAACTCACTGCCAACAAAAACCAAATAACCCAATCAAAAAACGGGCAAGTGAACTAAATAGACACTGCATAGTGGTTTCTTTGTCTCCTCTTTATGCTTATTCCCCAAGCAGTATATTTCAGTCTTTATACTTGCCTCTGTAAAGGAGACGCTAGGTACTCTGACCTCAAGAATGCAAATTGTCCAATTAGTTATAATGTAATGAAAGTATAGATTATTATAATTATATTTTATATGAAAGTTGTTAATTTATTGGGGGTATAAGACTAGCATGTGTAGTGGACCCTGGGTGATAAGTAGAATGCCAATTAAGAAAATAATATCAAGAAAATAATAATGAAGATATGTGTGGGACATGAGAAATAAAAGCACTTTAGCAACAGGCTATGTAAGTAGGGTGCAGGAAACTAAGAGATGTATGCATCTATGCATATTGGTGAAAGCTGAGATCAGTAGTGCTTGAGTTGTACAAAAATGGAAAGGGAGTGAATTTAGCAATGAAATTGGTACTTTACTTTGGGGAAAGTATTTGGTTGGCAGAATAAGTACTTTAGACTGTATTCTGTAAGCAGTTAAGAGCCATAATTTTTTTTTCTTTTGGGCTGGGACAGTAATAAAACAACTTTCATTGAGAGGCATGGTATTAGTTTTCAAAAATATTAATAGTCCTTTCGATGTATAAATGAATCTCATTTTTCACCTATTCTATTTAACTGCATTGATTTTAACTATGATGTGATGTTATTCATTCAATTTTATTCAAATAGCATCAATATTTAAATTGTGTTTAATTTACAGGAATGGCTAAACAGGATGTTTTCCTTGAATTAACATCTTGCAATAACTTCAGTGGAAATGCTTTTGTTCCTTTGAGGAATATCTATTGGTTAAATAAATGTATCCAACTGTGGAAATAATATGATACAATATCTTAATATATATTAAAGTTCATTGGTTTTGAAAATATGATTGGTTTTAGATAAAAGCTATTAGAATTAGTAAAAATGCCTAGTTTAGAATAAAATTCATTTATTTCTCTGTAATTACTTTTGGTTATGATAGACTATTTGAGATGAAAATAATAATATGACTTTGTTGAAAATAAGGAATACCTCTGTTACAGAAAAAATGAAATGCATGAGACTCATGAATTTAATGGATTGATAATTTCAAATCAGCATACAAGATGGTAGGAATTTCAAATAAGCATTCTCTTTTAACTAGAAGCACTTATATAATGTCACAGGACTGTCTGTTATTGTATAGATCTCAAGGATTTTCAGAGGTTTTCCTTTACTTGATCCCTGGAGTGGTTCCTCAAAGACAGTTTGGGAAACTAGTGGTGAAATATATTGGTATTTTAATGATTTGTCCAAGGTTCATTTCTAGACTCAGGACCCAGTTGTGCTTTCCTTTTTGTGTTTTCTTTACTGGTACTAGATACCATTGTTAGATTTCCTTTTTTATTTGCACAAAAATATTTCAATTTTTTTGTCAAGGCATTCAAAAATTCAGTCAAGTGAGCAGATAAAAATTGTCCAATTTTTCTTACTGTCATAATCTTGAATAGGGATGCATTTAAATCTAAGTTTATTATGTGGTACACTTTAGCTTTCTTGTTTATCAGCTACCTTGCTTTGCAGGCAATGATTTCTAGACTATTACAAAACCACTGCGGTTCTCATTTTAGAAATCTGATTAGGAGGAAGGTCTCATGTGTAAAAATTATAAAGCCACAATTATGTTTGTTGTATATGCACATGCAGTCTGCTATATTTCATTAAATCACTATATCCTCAACAAATTATATATATCCTTGATATATATATATATATATATATATATATATATACACACACGCACGCACATACACACACACACACACACACACATACACACATATATATATATATGTATCCTTCAAACAATTTATATTGAGTTCAATTTTCTGATAATCCAAAGAATTTATTCAGAGAAATAGGAGGCCTAATGAGGGAGGCGGGCGGGAGGGGGGAAGAGGGAAACATCTCAATGGTCATGATATACATACACAAACTTATCAAAAACAGTCACTGTGCTGAGCATTGGAAGGAGGGGAGGGGGGAATAGGACAGGAACTGGGGAGGGCTCAATGAGTACTATGTGCATGTATGCCTCTATCACCCTGAACTTCAACAAGATGTATGATTACAGTGCACCAATTAAAAAAAGTTAAAAAAATAAATGTACAAAGAAAACAACTGGTAAACCCATTCATCCAAATTTTGCCTTCGATATTTTAATCCAGTACTCCTTGTACATACACTCCAACATTTTTTCAGTAAGTTTAGGGAGGCATAACAATGTGTCACAATCATTGACCATGATATGATTTGGGGATAAAGTGAGATGAACTTCAAGATGATATATGTTCGAGAAAAAGAAAAAAATAACAAAAAAAACCCTGATTGCATATTATCACTAATTTAAAGCATGCCAGTAATATCTATTATAGAATATATTATATTTATATGTGTATTATTATAGTGATTTAATTGTGACCAGGATGATAGGGGAATTTGCCAGGTTATTGCATAGTTTGAGATCAAATTAGTAATAGTATGCCATAAATAATATAGTTTTGTACTATTTGTGTATCTACATAGATTTGATGAATTTCTTAATATTTTGAGTTGCTAAAATCTCTTTACTGTATTATTTTACATTTGATGAATAATTATTAGAATTTCTAACCAACTTTATTTATATTTATTTTTTAACATTTTTCATTATCGATATAATTACTATGAGAAATAATGGTTAAAAGCATAAAATATATTTTTTATTTTCAGGAACTGTGTTTGCTTAATTTTAGTAATAAGAATTATCTTACCATTAGATACTAATACCTTGCTTACATAAAGAAAGCCAATTCATAATTGAATTTGGGTGATAGCTTTCTTGAAACCTGCATGAGCTGAGGCTATTACATCAGCATATTCAGAAAAGCAGTCAAAAAAAAGGAGAGAAAACTTTAAGAATCAAACAAAAACCAACAATTTTGGGGGGATTCTTCTCATTTATTCTCTCTCTGTCCTTTTTTTTGTGTGTGGCGTGTTGTGGTCTAACCTAGGGCCTCATGCATGCTAGGCAAGTTCTCTACCATTGAGCCACATCCCCAGTTCTATTCATTACAATTTTATTATCTATACAAGTATAAAATATACTAGTACTTTATCCTAAATATTTTCAATATATAAAATGTGCTAATTTCCCTTCATATAATTTCTGAGTGAAAAAGTCTTAATTTTAAGATACAGTAAACTTGATGTATTTGGATTCTGTAAGAAAATGGGGAATTCTATACACCTCATTTACCCTGTAGGTACCTGAGAGAGAAGTAAAGGGTTTTTTCACCAAGTAAGTAATTAACCATCATCTACCAGACCAGATCTAACACATTTAACAACCATGGATTCAATGATATCAAGAGAGTTAGAATTTTTATCATAAAATTATATATATTGACTTAACTATTGATGAATATTTAGGCCTATAAAGTGCATTGGAACAGATGTGTTACTGGAACACATGGTATTATTCCCAAAGAAGCAGGCATTCGCCCTGGAGACTGTCATCTTTGACAGAGTGGACCATGTAAAATGGTAGCGCGAGAGATGTTCAGGTTGGAAGTCAGCTTTATTTCCTTGAGGTAACCAGAGCTAATTTCCTACTTAAATTGGCCACAACACTAGAGGCTGAAAGAGCTGAAGACTTTGTGAGAGGGTCACCTGTACCACAGGAGACAAAAGGGAAAACAATTGGTACTTTGCTATGAGGTTTTTGTAGGCTGTCTTTTTGACAAATTAAAATGGTTAGTTACTGCTGTTTTTCTGAGGAAAGAAAGCTATAGTCCTCAGTTCTTTAATGTAAACTATTAATTGTTTTAAGCCATGAATTGTTTAGATATAACAACGGGTCACTTTTCTTTAACATTTTGCATGTATTTTTAGCTTTCAATTGCTTTAGTTCTTACCTCATATTCATAGCATGCTTAAGTTTCCCATAAGTCTTTAATAGAAAGTGTTTTTCAGGGACTAAAAGGTTTCCACAAGAGATTCTAATGGTTTCACACTAGTCACCAACTTGATTTTTTCTGCTTCTCAGCTGTCTTTAGTTTCACAGTCCAGAGACCATCTGTCTAGACAGGTGTTATCTCACTGGTATCTAAAAGTAGAAACTGAACATCATTATTTTTGAAATATATTTAGAAATTGCAACTCTAATGATAAAGCAGTATTGGTCTGAACTGTGCACTATTACAAATCTTGTCCTTAGAACAGATGGACTACAAAATGGCTTATTTTGCATAGACCAGCTGTGAACCCAAGTAGTGAATAGGAACTGTGGGTGCACTTACACTGCACAGAAAAGTCAAGTTTAACAGACATATCAAAAGGAATTTGTAGTGGGTAATACATATATTTAGTGGCTTTATTCTTTAAAAAATAAGATTCACTGCCCACAATGCAGGGGGAAACAAATATAGAGACCAGTCCAAGGACATAGCTCTAAAAGTAAATTCTGCTAAAAGGTGTTTGAAAGCCTACAAATTTGTGGACCTTGACTGGACTGGGCAACTTTTATTTGAAACTCTTCATTCCAAGTTCAAAATACTTGAGTACTAATTGATGTGTCAATGTTTTCTATTGTGTAGCATGGAAGAATTGACTGTTACAATTTAAAGATATTGCTGCAAAAGATTATTTAATTCTGTTACACCCAGTCTTCCCCATGGGTGTCTTTAAAACACACACAGATAGACACAGACACACAGACACACACACACACACACACACACACACACACACACCTTACATAGGCATTATGTTAGAAATGTGGTTTAGTAATGTAGTTATATACATACAATCTGGTATCTTGTTCAATGCCCACATCCAGTTCTTTCTAACAATGCTCTTAGGAAAGTTACTTAACACATCGGTGTCTAAATATTTATTATTTTTCTATATAAATTGGAATATTAGCAATCTGTAAATGATAGGGTTGGGTGAAGATAAATAACATAAGAATAATTTACAAAATCTTGAGATGTAATAAGCAGGCAATACATGTTAGTAGTTGTAGTTGCTGTTCCTGTTTCTTTGTTCTAGATAGTTTGCTGTGTTTTGACAAGTAGCATCTGAACTCAAACTACATTATCCTAAAAGAAAAATAGATAACAAGTTTGGACAGGAAAAGTCGAAGTTGTGGTCTATTTTTCATAGTTAAATGAAATTTAGTTTGCTATCTTGGGGAATTAAATCATAATTCAAAATATGCTTTTTATGAGAGAGTATGCATGTAAATTAAAGCAGTTAAATGAAACATTTGGGAACAAAAGTTTATAAATTATTGACATAACCACTAAATGTGTTTTTAGGTATATGTATGACCTGCAGACAATTTATTTAAAGAAAGGAAACTGTTTTCCTAACTAAATATTTTTCCATATGTAGTTTGAGACCTTTTTTATTTTGATTATTTTTCTTAAATTTGTTCCATAACAGCTCTACTACCAAGGAAAATTATAGAGATAAGAACTAGTTTAAAGAAAGTACCAAAGTAGTGAGGGAGACCAAGGTACAAAAGCAAATGGGTTATGTAAGAGCAATGTTCCTGAAGTTCTTGATCTCACATAAAGATGAAATACCAAAAAACAAATAACCAAAATAAATGGGCAAATTAACTAAACAGGCACTTCTCAAAGGAAGTACAAATGGATAATAATTATATAAAAATGTTCAACATAGCTATCAGGGGTCATGAATACAAATAACAATAAATGCTGGTGAGGATGCTAAAACAAGAAATTCTTGTATACTGTCGGTGGGATTGTAAATTAGTATTGCCACTATGGAAATCAGTGTGGAATTTCCTCAAAAGACAAGGAATGCCACTTCCATTTGACTCAGATATCCCACCCCTCAATATTTATCCAGAAACATATATAAATGCACACCAATGTATCATTTGCATTTGTATTATATGCAAACTTCATGGTCTAAGATAATCTCTGTTATTTTTTGATAGTCTGAAAAGGATTAACTTTTGTCATATTAACTATTTTGAATATAAGTTTGAAAAACAGTTTAAAAATTTAGTGAACAACAGAAAGTATTAGCCTAGTCTGAGGAAGATTTTAACAATAATGGAATACTTCGGTTGATCAAAAGGAATATATATGCACGCAAATAATGGAAAATATGCAGAGATAGTGAATGCACAATAATAGTTGTAGAGAAAATAGGCTGTGGGACATAATTAAAATGTTTTATTAGTGTAGTACTTCAGTTTGGACTTATATTCTATACTTCTTTTTGTGTGTATGGTATTAGGGATGAAAACCAGGGACATTCTAACTCGGAGCTATAACAAAGCCCTATTTTTTTAGTTTTGAAACAGGGTCTCACTAACTTGCCAAGGCTGGACTTGAACCTGTATTCTCCTGCCTCGGGCTCCCAAGTACTGAGTTACAGCCATGCACCATCATGCCCAGCAATACTTCTTGAATGATAGGATATGTTAATAGCATGGACGTTGGGAATTGTGTGCGATATTATGAAAAAAGATGAATACATGTACTAAATTTGCTGCTGTATGCTACATTGATAATAAGTATATTACACATATAATATTATGGACAATATTAGATAAATATATGTTGTATAATTATTTTCCTAAAAGTAAAGTTTGCATAGTACAGTAATATATATATTTCTGGTATTTAAATGGCATATTTAATACTAACTGTATGATGTAGACACACATATAAACTTGTATACCACATTCTTCAGTGATCCTAATGAATTAACATATATTAAAAATTAAAGTGACTTAGGTAAATGATATCCTCATCTTTAAATCATTTAATTGTAATGTTTTATAATGTTGAAAACATCAAATATTAGTAAGAACTACAGAAATTGGTTATATACATTTTCTTCATAACTGCAAACAAAATACACAATAGTGTTGAGATTACAGCATGAACTTTCTTCTAAAGAGCAATCTGCAGATGTCCACTGAAGGATATGATAAGGTATATAGAAGTCTTCCAATACACCAAACATAAACACAGTGTGACACGCATTTTTTAATATTGACAAGATTTTTCCTGCAAGATTAAATGTCACTGGGAAAAGCATTTAAAGCAGGAACTCATGAAACTCAAGTAGAGAACAACAAAAATTTCACGTAGAGGATGTGTGCCCCCAAATTTATCTGTTATTGAACAAGTGATAGCTGTAAAGCTTTCTCAATTTTATTGTCCATGCCCTTCTTATAACTCATAAAAATGTATAGATTTTTCATTATATACACTAAGAATACTGGAAAGTGATGTCCACAGCATATTTAAGAACACTAAAAGAAATATATTACAATCTTTTTTAGTAAAACTGATATTGATACAGAAAAATGCAATATATACACATACATAAATGGCTCTGTTACTGTGTACCTATAGTATGAATAAATTTAGAAAAATTAATATTAAAATTATTATTTAGGTTTTTCTTCAACTATGTTTTTATACATTTTGCTTGTTCCCTGGAGAATATTTATGAATACACCTGTGTTTCTAAAATTTTAAGGTCCATCTTTCAGTTCGGTCTTTATGTAATTTATAAATAATCATGTTTAACCATTTCTCTAAAAAAGGCATTGAGGGACCTAATTTTTGAGTTCCTATCAGAAATATTAACTAAGAAATATAGTAGCTGTGATCTGCTTAAATCCTACATTACAGAAAAACTTCAGGACAAGCTGTGTCTTGAAAGAAGATAGTGTCATGATTTTTATCTGGGGAGGAAGGGATGTGGTTATATTTAGCGGAATGGGAGTGTGCACTGTTTGACTACTTATATTCCTTTTTAATAAATTTGATGCTTTCATGATTTTAAAGTATAATGGTAACTTCAGTTCTGAGCGTTATCTGTAAATCACCTGAAAGGAAGGGTAGCTGAAAAGGAGATTAAAGCAGATTAGAGTGTTTATACGATAAAGGCTTGTTACAGAAGTTCACCCTTCACAGAAAAGCAAACTGACTTGAAGTCAGGAGACAATACTCAAGGCACATTTTGAAATCCTGAGTTGGTTTACATCTGATTCAGATCCTTAAAAAGCTGCCCCAAGGATAAAATATGACACCTTCACAAGGACATTGTACCAGCTCCTCTCCTCTGTTGTTTTATTAGACACCACTGTAGGAAGGTTCACAATTGGTGGGGATCCAGGCACATGGGAGGAGAGATAAATCTTCTTAAGATTGAACCTTTGGTTCTGAAACCTAAGTGACAGCTCCTGAAGGAGTTATTGCAAGTGCAGTAAATACCATCTTCCTCTTTACTTTTTTTTTTAAATACCCCATGATGTTCTTTACTTTTATAAAGACATAGGCTTCCTAAATACATAAAAAAATCGAAAATTCCCCAGTATAAAATCATACATCACATTGAAATATCAATGTTTTGCAATTATGTTTCATGGATTAATAAAAACAGCTTGACATATGTGAAACTTTCTATTGAATCCTTGACTTTATACCTGTTTCCCCCCATTGGCAACTTTTACACAGAAAATGAAAAGAATAAGAAATTCAGATTTTGTGTTGAATGAATGAGAAATAGAAACTGTGATGAGAAAATTAATTCAGTAAATATCTTCATTATTCTTATAGCTCTACAAATACTTCAAAATTATTATATATACATTATATATTAGTAATGGTTATATATACATATATATAAGTAATGGTAAATTATATCAGCTAATAAATAATATAGCTATGTAGAAAATGAATACCATTATTCTCCAAAACATATTCAAATCATACAGTTACAAATAAATAACTATGCTTAAGTGTATGTATATATGGACATGTCTATAGTATATGTATGTGCACATAGCTTTCTTTCAATATATGCTCTCAATATATATGCTGCATGAGTCAGCTTTTCGTCAAAATACCTGACAAGAACAACTTAGAGGAAGAAAGATTTATTTGGCTCATGGATTCAGGGGATTCAGTCCATGGTCCATTGGCTCCATTGCTTTGGGTCAGAGATGAGGCTGAACATCATGACATAAGTGTGTGGCAGAAGAAACCTGCTCAGATCATGGCAACTGGGAAACAGAAAGAGAGGAAGGGGCTGGAAAGAGGCATACCCCCAGTGACCTACTTTCTCTAAGTAGGTCCCAACTCCCAGTAGTGCATACAGCCATCAATGGATTAATCCATCGATGAGTTCAGAGCCCTCGTGATCCAATCACTTCCAAAAAATCTCACCTCTGAACACATGAGACTTTGGGGGACCTTCCATATCCAACCCATAACATATGTATATTAGATGTTTATGTATGTGGGTTTATCTATATACCTATATTAATCTATTATGGTATATTTAATGCTCTTAAAGATAAAATATTCTTTCAGTGAGTATATTAATTTTTGGTAGTTTGGTACATTTTAACAAAATTAATTCTAATTATTTATTTCATATTCATATATAACTGCAGTTCACACACTATTTCTTTGTACCTTTTCCATGTAGTGGTCACAATCGCCCTACAAGATAGATATTATTATACTTAGTTTTCTGAGAAAGAAACTAAGAATGAAGGTACATAAGGATCATTCCAAGGTCACACACCAAGGCAGATTCAAAACTTCAACTGCCTCTTTAAACCAGATATGCCATTATGCCCATGTCTCACATTCTATCACTCTTGTTTTTAAAATAAGCAAAATGTGTCTGAAGAATACCAAGTGATTACAGATAGTTGTAGATCATGTTGGAGGCAGAGGTAATAGAGCCATCAACATTTGAATTATCAGTTCACTTCCAAGCCGCTGCTGGATATTGCTTCCCTAGGCATAACAGCTTCCAGTAAAACATAGTCTGCATTGCTTATATGTATTGGAAATAAAACAGCCATAAACAATTCCTTTTTCTTTTCAGTTATGGTCAAACCTTTATATAAATGTGAACATGCAGAATTGCATCAAATAATGAACACTAATCTCAAATTATATGTGAACATGTTATTAGTTTATTCTCAGAATTTTAATAAGCCCATCTGTAATCCAAATACTATTTATTGTGATAAGTGCTGGATTTTTAATGGTGTGCAAAATAATCAGGCCTCTGTCCACTCAGACATAATGAAGAACACAAGCAAGGAAATAAATGTTTGAATAGATCAGAAAATGCATGGTCTGGTAGGTATAACATGGAATAAACTGGAATCCCAGAGGAAGGACATTTTACCCAGGAAACACAGGGTATGCCATGATTTCTTCAAAGAACCAGTATTTTAGATGAAGCCTAAATAATGTATTACCCAGGCTGGGGATGCAGCTCTGAGGTAGAGGTCTTGCCTAGCATGCATGAGACCCTGATTTCAATGCCCAGAAGGACAAAAAAAGAGAGAGAAGAAAGAAAGAAAGAAAGAAAGAAAGAAAGAAAGAAAGAAAGAAAGAAAGAA
>PVJS01041475.1:0-17948 GCA_004027185.1 Glis glis
AAAAAAAAAAAAAAAACAAATGCAAAGGGAGGAAGAAAAAATTTTCCTGTTTCCAACAGCATGCTTCTATGCATAGAAAAACCTATAAAATCCCATCAGAATACTATTAGAACTGATAAGTTCAATAAAGCTGCAAGATATAAAATCAGCATACAAAAATCAGTTGTATATTTACCAATAACAAACTTATGAAAAAATCAATAAAGTAGCCCAATCAAAACAGGTACAAATAAAATACTTAGGAATAAATTTACCCAAGGAAGTGAATAATCTCCATAATAAAAATTGTAAAACACTGATGAAATAAATTAAGGAAGATAAAATTGGAAAGAACTTCCATGTCCATAAGTTGGAATAATCATTATTATTAAAATGTCCCTATTACCCAAAGTGATTTACAGGTGTAATACAATCCCCATTAAAAACCACCAATGGCATTTTTCACAAATAGAGAACAAAATCCTAAAATTCATAGGGAACCACACAATACCTTGAATAGCCAAAGAATATTGTTCAAAAAGAACAGAACTAGCAACATCACACTATGTGACTTTAAAATAGCCCACAAAGGTGCAGTAACTAAAACAGCATGGTTGTGGCATATAAATCAACCCACAAACCAATGCAACAGAATAGAGAACCCTGAAACAAACCCATACATTTGTAGCCAACTTATTTTCAATGAAGATGCTGAAAGCATACATTAGAGAAAAGATAGCCTCTTCAATAAATGATACTGGGAAAACTGCAAATCCATATTCAGAGGAACATTAGACTCCTATCTCTCACAATAAACAGAAATAACCTCAAAGATGATCAAAGACCTAAATGTAAGACCTGAAAGAGTAAAAATTTATAAAAAAAAACATAGAAATAATTAAAGATGTTAGTATATGATTTTTTGGATAAGATCCCATAATCACAGGCCACAAAAACAAAAATAGACAAACAGATCACATCAAACTAAAAAGCTTATGCACAGCCAAGTAAACAATCAACAGAGTAAAGATATAAGCTACAGAATGGGAGAAAATATTTGGCAACTATCCATCCGACAGAATATGTAAATAACTCACAAAACCACCAAAACCAAACACAAACTATATAATTAAAAATAGGCAAATTATCTGAATGGACACTTATCAAAAGATGATATGGCTATATGGTCAATAAGTATATGAAAAAATTCTTAACATTCCTAGCTATCACAGAAATGCATATCAATATCACAATGAGATACCATCTTACTCCAGCTAGAATGGCTATTGTCAAAAAATCAAAAAATAAATGCTGGTGAGAATGCAGAGGAGAAGAAACTTTTATACACTGTTGGGCAGAATGTCAAGTAGTACAACCATTATGGAGAACAGTATGGAGGGACAGCAGAAAGAAAAATAAAAATAGAACTACCACATGATCCAGCAATCTCACTACCAGGTATATATCCAAAGAAATGGAATCAGCTTATCAAAGAACTCCCATGTTTATTGCAGCATCACTCATAATAGCTAAAATATGGAATCAACAGAGGTTTCCATCAGCAGATGAATGGATAAAGAAAATGTAGAATGTATATACAATGGATTCTTCAGTTATAAAAGAGTGAAACCCTGTCATTTGCAGTGAAATTGATAGAACTGGAGAACATTATGTTAAGTGAAATAAGCCAGGCACAGAAAGACAATTAGCACATGCTCTCATTCATGCATGGAAGCTAAAAAAAAATATTGATCACAAGCAAGAAAGTAAAATAGTGATTAGTAGAGGCTAGGAAGGGGAAAGGGTTAGAGGAAGATTGGATACCAAAATATAGGTATATAGAAGGAATAAATTCTAGTGTTATACAACATGATAGGGTGACTATAGTTTATGACAACCTATTATATGTTTTATGAAGAGCTAGAAGGAGGAGTTCAAGACTCCAAATATAAATGCTAAATGTTTATAAGATTTTATCATTAGATAAAAACGTATCATTAGATAAAATGTATTTATCATTAGATAAAATGTATTAGCAATATATATATATATATATATATATATATATATGTATGTATTGAAGTGTCACACTGTACTCCATGCATATGGTCAATTACTATGTGCTGATTAAAAAGAAAATTTTCATAAAAAGAAAAAATTAAAATTATTGATTTAAATATAAAAATATAAGATTGCACTATTGCATTGTTGATTTAAATAGCTACATTTTAAATGCAAAGAAAGTTTCCTTTTTTCAGAAGTATAATTAAGATAATTTAGAAATAAATTGATATCTGATTTTCTACTTTGGAGACTGCACATGGTAACAGACTTACTTCATTCATTTAGTCATTGTCTCAATGCAAATTTAACTGAGGACCCAAATATCAGATATTTTGCTTGTAGGCATTTTGAGCATGTGATTGATGGGGGAGGAAGGAGAAAGCTGGAATCAAGAGTGGCAGAATTAATCTTGTTCCACAGACCAACATCTATAAGCCAGCTGGGTGGTGCCTGTCTTGATCTATTGTAGATATTTGATAGGGCAAATGGAGTGGCAGATGGGGTGTCAACTTTGCCTTGCATGGCATTGCAGCTGAGATAGGACAGTATCATAGACCTGGAAGACTAGTTCATCACCCAGGGTGAGGTGGGGACCAAGCCCTAGACTCCAAATGAAGAAATGACAAAAGAACTGTCTACCAAGAAGAGAAATAGGTTACTGGCAGGAATCAACAAAGAAAGTCCAACTAGGCAGGCTCCTTCTACCTGGCAGTTCCAGAGCTGTGAGTTTGGAGAAATAATTATGGGATCTGGAGACTCCAGAACCTGGATGTAATCCTGGACATACAAGAAATAGGTTTTTGGAGCAAGATAAATTCTGGGCCCACTGTGATAGATTTGATTCTGCTACAAGACACTGCACTACGGTAAACCAGAACTCTGGATCCAGCCTCAGCTTACAGGGAAGAACTTCAGAGAAGCCTCTAGGGAGCCAGGGGCCTAGCAATGGCATGAATTCAGAATGTGTTTGTTTGTTTGTTTGTTTGTTTGTTTGTTTGTTTGTTTATTAAGCCAGTTCTGTGCCTGGAAGTTAAGCATCAATTTTATTTTGCTTTCAATCAACTGACATAACCTGCCCACCTGTGTTAAGTCCTCATTTTGTGAAATCTTCATTGTATTTCAGGATAAGTACTGTTGCTGTGGGAAGCCAGATAAGTCCAGTGTGCAAATATGTCCTTCAGCAAACAATCTCCTTCTGCTCCTTGTTTTTCTTAGAAATAAAGAACTTTCTAATTGTAAGAGAAAAATTTTTGCCTTTGGGGAGAATTTCTGATTCAGAAGGCCATCTGAAAGTAGCCCTGTTATTGTTTTTTAATTGCTACATTTGCTTTGAGGTTAAGTGTTTTGCTAGAATTCATCAATTTTTTCCACACAGAAATATGTTCTATAGAGATAAAAATCACACTTTTAATAATAACTAGGTAAAAAAATCATAACTATAGAATCTTGGTTAACTTTGCCTTCACTTGAGACCCTTTTAACCAATCAAATAACCAATGCTTGGGAAATCCTAAGGCTAAAAGGATATAAATATTCATTGAAGCAGATATATGAAAGGGATTTTCCTGAAGTGGGCCATTCTAAGAAAGCAAGAATTGCAGAAAGATATCATATAAGATACTAAAACTCTCCATTTTACATTTAGGTAGGTATGACAGTATGTACTATTGTATATTATTTACTCCCCTTGCACTGTGGTAGAATATACCTCCAGCTCCACTGATATGGGCTTGGCTATGGATTTTTTCCAACAGAAGGTACGGATTGTGTGTTTTCATTCATCCCTCTTGTATTTCTGCTTTTTGTCTCAGGAAGCCATTGGGTGAGAGATACATGGAGCAGATCTGGACCCACCTCATGGACTAAAACCAAGCCCAGACACTTGCAGCCTCCATCAGCTGAAGTCCAGGAGCACCACGGCCTACTATGTTCATGAAAGCAAGAAAAAATGTGGAGGTTTTTTTGGGGGGCTGGGGGTTGGCCTCAGAGTTGTGAAGAATCTAACAGCATTATTGTGGCAATAGCTTATGCACACCCACACACAATATTTATTTTATTGTTGAAATAATATTTCTTATTTCTTCATGATCTGAAATACCAATGTTGTGGAGTTTTCGGTTTGGTGGTACTTGACTAATAGTTGGTAATTACTATTAAAAGGTGGTTGCCTAAATTCAGATAATAGAAAACTTGTTCAGAGCAAATTTCTGGGTTTATAACATCAAGAAGAGATGAAATTCTAGAATCAGAAAAGACAGCAAAGGGGAATTAGAAAGGAAAATGGAAAAAGCTTAAAGATCTCTATAGGAGATTAGTTATCAATCTTTGCATTTAAGGTATATTACAGGAGGAACCAAAATGGTGGGATAGCGAGAGGCAGCATGTCACAGGCACTCCGAGAGTCAGAGCTCACCCAGTGGGAAGACTGCATCTTGACAAGAAAAGTAGGGCAGCCAAAAGTCAAGAAAACAATGAGAACCAAAGTGCAGTGGAGTGCGAGGCAGTGGAAAGAGCGGAGGGCGGTAGGGAGCTCAAAGCACTTCACCTGGTAAGTGGAGACAAAGGCGCCATCTTGGCTGAGCCACATCAGCACCATGGCTCCTGGAATACTCCAGCAAAGAAACAGCTGATTCTTGTGAAACCAGTGATTATAGCCCATCATCGAAAGCAGTCAACATCAGACCATGATTAAGCCCAAGTCGAACCAGATCCACACCTACAACAGCAATGACTGCAAAGGGTGGGATGCGTTCCTCAGCCCCCACAAAGAAAGCAGTGCGGAGAGACATAGATGAGGCGGCCAGGCACAGGAGCAGCCCAACACCGAGAAAATGAGAGGGTGAAGCATGCCCCCCGGAGTAGCCTAGCACCAGCACAGAACACCCCAGCACTGAGGACATGGATGAACATGGCATGGCCCCCGAAGCCATGAGAACAAGGGTGAGTGAGATAAAGGGAGGCAGCATGTCGCCAGCACTCCAAAACTCAGAAATTGACCGGCAGGAAGACTGCTTCTTAACAAGAAAAGTAGGGCAGACAACACTCAACAAAACAAAGAAAGCCGAAGAGCAGCGGAGTGTGAGGCAGCGGACAGAGCAGGGAGATAAACAGAACTCCACGCGTTTCACCTGGTGAGTGGAGAGTGGAGGCGATGGCGCCATCTATGCGGGGCCACGCCTACACCATGACTCCCAGAGACCAATAGCAAAGAGACAGCAGATCCTTGTGAAACCAGCAACTATAGACCACCATTGAAACCGATCAACTCCAGAACATGATGAAGCCCAAGTCAATCCAAACCCGCACCTACGACGATGGTTTCAAGGAATGGGCCGTGATCCCACAACGAGTGCGATGAGGAGAGACAAAGAAGAGGTGGCCATACACAGGAGCAGCTGTACTCTGAGAACACAAGTTGGCAAACCACAGCCCCCCATGAGCAGCCCAACACCGTCCTGGAACACCCCAGAACTGAGGACATAGGTAGATGAGATAAGGCTGCCCCCCAGTGGCTCAGCACTGAGAACATGGGCAGGTCAGCTCCCAGCCCCACCCCCAGAGACACCCACACTGGGTACCGTAGGGCGGGCGAACCCTCGGCCTGCCCCCAGAGACAACTGGTACTGGGGATGTGAGACGGGCAAGCCCTTGGCCTCCCCTCAGAGAACCCCTCCCCCCGGAGCTGGGTACGCAGGGCAGCCGAGCCCTTGGCCCCGCTCCCAGAGAACCCCTCACCCCAGCACTGGAGACGCGGGGTAGGTGAGCCCTCAGCCCTGCCCCCAGAGTACCCCAATACTGAGGTCACAGGAGGATGAGTCACAATCCCGCACAAGAGGGACTCTAGATAAAGAGAGAAAACCTCGGATGAGCAAAGAAGGCGAACTAACTGGGGGAGATGGGAGGGAAGGAGAGGGAAACAAATTGGTGCACAGGATGGACATACACAAAGATATCAAAGTCAACTACTTTGACTTTCAACTACATTGAAAACAAGAAGGGGGGGGAGCAGGAGGTGTGGGAATTGAGGAGGGCTAATTGACCAATGAGTGCATGTATACGTCAACCACCATGAAATCCTTCAAAATGTATGATTGTAATGCACTAATAAAATAATAATAAAAAAGGTATCTTACAAGGTCTATTGCCTAATAAGCCAAAATTCAATCTTAAACCTTTTATTTACAAAGTCCTCTACTCATTATAAAATCAAATAACTTGAGGGCTAGGAAGGACGTTGGAAATCATTTTATTCCATTATTTATTTATTTATTATTTATTTATTTATTCATTTATTTATTTATTTATTTACTGGGGATTGAACCAAAGGGCATTCTATCTCAGAGCTACACCCCCAGCCCTATTTATTTTAATTATGAAACAGGGTCTTGCTAAGTTGCTGAGAGTCTCATTAAGTTGCTTCAGCTGGCCTCAAATGCGTGTCTCCAATTCTTTATTTCATAAATAAAGTGAAGATAAAATAAGAACCTAACCACACCATATCAAATAATAAAAAAATTAAATCTCAACTAATTTAAAGATCCATAAATAGGTCTTCTGATTAAAAATTTGATCTTCTTGCTCTTATATCATGCCATTTCTTTATCAATTCATATGGAAGTATTATTATTGACAATTTTTTTGTATTTTATTTATATGAGAATATTCTTTTGTTTTAATGTATTCTATGTATAATAAAGACAAAGTAACTGTAAGATAGGTTTTATATAGGTTTCATATTAGTTATATGATCAACCATCAATGGTCCTCAACTTTCACCATTCACAAAAATCAACTGGAAAGTTTTATAAAATATTGATGCCTGGTTCCATATCTTGAGGTTTTTATTTAAATGTACTTGGAATTAGGATTATTAAAAGCTTCTTAAAGAACTATAAATTGTTTTTTTTCTATTTTAGCCTTTTTAAAATTTTTATTTATTTATTTATTTATTTATTTATTTATTTATTTATTTATTTGTGGTACTGGGGATTGAACCCAGTGGCATTCTACCTCCAAGACACACCCCTGGCCTCTTTTATTTTTTGTCTTGAAACAGGGTCTTGCTAGGTTGATGAGAGTCTTGCCATGTTGCCGAGGCTGTCCTCAAACCTGCAATCCTCCTGTCTCAGCCTCCCAAGTACTGGGATTACAGGTGTGTGCCACCACGACCAGCTTGGCCTTTATTTTTATTGTATATAAACATTTATTTTATTTTTATTAAATAGAAATATTGCATGCTATGAAATTTCTTCTACATCACTTTAACTATACACCACAGTTAGAATACGTGTTATGTTCATTTAATATTTAACCAAACACCAAATCAATGTGTAACTATGGTAAATGTAGGTAGAGTCAAACCAAAATTACCTTTATGCCTTAAATATCTTTTTTGCTAAACTATATATTAAATAAAACACAATATATATATGATATAGAGATATGAACAAAACAAATAATTAACTCACAGAATTTATCTCAAAGTAATATTTATGAAATATTATCCTGAGAACTAAGCTCCCCCAAGCTTTACTTTGAGCACAAGTTTGGTTTTTCAAGTTCTTAAAATAATGAATGAGATCAAAATTCCTTTTGAAGAGTGAAAATATTTTAAAAGTTCCAAGTTTCTGGGTATATTACTGGCAGCCCAACAGTTGATTCATTTGAAGTTTGAATTAACCTTGAAGAAACTCAGATCTGATTTCAGAACATGAAAATGGACACGAAAACTCAGCCTGTGAAGAAGATAAGCACAGGCAACCATGGAGTTCACATTGAGGGAGCGGATGGACCACAGGACCTGGTAGCACAAGGGTTCTGAGTGGAGGGAAATGAAGAGTTCTTTCAGACCATTGGTAAGAAGCAGAAGGACAGTGGCTCTCAGCCACGGCAATGTTTGGGAAACTTCGTGATGTGACAGCCCCTAAGTCATCTTCTGGCGACTCAGGCTTGAAGATCTGCATTTCTCTTTATTTCCTCCTTTTACTAGAGAAGTTACTTCTTCCTTTGGGTTTAAGTTGGTTCTTTCCAATTTTTCATATGTGTCCATCAGGCTATTTTTTATGAGTCTTTTTTTAGGCTGTTATCTTCTAAGGATGACTCAATATCTTAATATTGCCTTCGAGTAGAATAAGCATGTCAAAAAAGTGATGCTTCATCAGAATCAGTGCGACCAACGTGCATGAAACCTGCATTTTTTCCCCAAAGGATCAGCTTCTAACGCAGAAGTCTAAACACATATAAGAAACTCACCAAAAAGGCAATGAGAGATGCCCATATTGCTGAGTCTTTTTGGAAGCTGCTGTGGACAGGGCTGGGCCTCAAGTCATCTAGAAGTGGCTGTGCCACCACTTCGAGGGAACCCCCCAAGATC
Organism: Glis glis; assembly: GCA_004027185.1. NCBI lineage: Eukaryota > Metazoa > Chordata > Mammalia > Rodentia > Gliridae > Glis > Glis glis. The sequence goes on from PVJS01041475.1 coordinate 8,417, forward strand.
CACGGAAAGCCCAGCTCCATAGGGGCTCACATTGCCTCTGTGGCACTAGTGTCCCCCACAGTGTTCCACTGGGTAGCCATAGCTACAACAGTATGGCAAACTGCTGAGAACCCCAGAGTGTTCCACCTAGAACCCACCCGCCACACCTGGCAACTTGAACAGGATACCAACAGAGCCGATCCAAGTGAGGGACAGAGAAAATTCTTTAAATTCTTTTGTTTGTTTAATAACAATAGATTCAATATCTAATCTAATAACTGTTAGGAAAATATTGAATGAAGTTTTTTCCTTCCCATCCTGGGAGAGGTATGAGGATGAAGGGAGAGGAGTCCATAAATCTAAAAGAAATAACAAAACAGCGTAATTTGAAATTGGTCAGTCAACAAGCACCAATACCTTTCTGGATCCTACTTTGTACACAACAATGGAATACATACAGGAAGGAAATAATCTACTGAAAAACCCACATTCCTAAAACGTAGAGAAACTCATTACCTAAGGCAAATGAACTCACTCTCAAGAGAATAATGTTGAAACCATTAGCATTCAGCTAATTCAACTATGAAGTTCTCAACATGTAACTCTTTATATACTTTTATTGGTGCATTGTAATTATACATCATAGTGAGGTTCGAAGTGATACAAACATACTTGCACACAGCACTTGGTGTGTTTCCCTCCAGATCCCACCCTGCCCTCTCCCCCACCACACCCAGTACATGTTACTTAAATTCATGTATCTTAAGTGTATACTTTTATGTATTTTGTGTATGTGTGTGTGTGTGTGGTACTGGGAATTAAAACCAGAGCCATTCTATCTCAGCCCTATTTTATTCTTTTATTTTGAAACATGGTCTCACTGAATTACAGAGGGCCTCGCTAAGTTGCCGAGACTGGCAGTGAACCCGCAATCCTCCTGTTTCACCCTCCCAAGTACAGGTATTACAAGTGTATACCACCACACTTTGCTTAAGTGTATAATTTGACAACCTTTTTTTTTCTTTTTTGTACTGGGGATTGAACCCAGGGGCCATCTACCTCTGAAATACACCCCAGTCCTATTTTATTTTATATTTTGAAACAGTCTCATTAAGTCCCTGAGGCCAGCCTTGAACCTACAATTCTCCTATCTCAGCCTTCCAAGTACTGGGATTACAGGCATGTGACACCATACCCGGTTTATAATCTGACAATTTTGACAGATTACACCTGTGAAACCAGCACCCCAATCTAGATTAGAACATGTTTATCACTCTAGAAATTTCCCTTGTACCTCTTTCCCCTACCTGTCCCTCAATCCCTACCCCAGAGGCCACCACCAATCTGATTGCTACCACCACATACTAATTCTTATTGTTCTTGGATTTTCTATAAATGGAATCGCAGAAGGTATTTTTTGTATGCTACTTCTTTCACTCAAGACAATGTGTTTAAGTTTTATCCATTTTGGTGATTGGAACAGTCATTCACTGTATTTTTAATATTCTACCATACCATTGTATAAATATTCCCTGATTTATTTATCCATTCTTCTATTGATGGAATTTGAATTTTTTATCTGTCTTAGGTAAAGACTTAGGAATGAGGATGTTTAACTAAGCAAGAAATTACCAAGCAGTTTTTTGGCATAGTTGTATCATTTTTTATTCCTATGTACAATGCATAAGGATTAATCTGTTTACATCCTTACCAATATTTTTTCAATGTCATCCATTTCTAATACAAGGGAATTATTCTGGTGTGTGATACTGGAGATTGAACTCAGGAGTGTTCTACCACTGAGCTTCAACCCCAGTTCCTTTTATTTTCATTTTATTTTGGAACTTGGAATTAAATCCAGGGGCATTCTACCTCTGAGCTACACCCCCAGCCCTATTTAATTTTTTTTATTTTGAAACAGTGTCTCAGCCAAGAGTGGTGGTACACTCTTATAATCCAAGTACTTGGAAAGCTGAGATAGTAGGATCGCAGGTTCAAAGCCAGCCTCAGCAACTTATGGAGGCTCTCAGCAACCCAGTGAGACCCTGTTTCCAAATAAGAAATAAAAAATTGGGCTGGGGATGTATCTTGGAGGCAGAATGCCTCTGGGTTCAATCCTTAGTACCACAAAAGAAAAGAAGTCAAAAATCTCTTTTAAAACAAAAAAGGGGGAACATGGAGTCATGCTTTCTCTAAAGATTCTCTTATTACTCTTAAATTTTTTTCCTTCAAATTGATGATAATTCTCTTACTGCATCTCAGAGACATGCAATGAAACTCATTCACTGCCTCAACTTACTCCTCAGGTCTTCTAAAAGGATCATTTGAATGGAGAAAGGAAAGGTTCCTCTCCATGGATAACTCTTGGCAGAGGATAGGCTTGTGTAAAAAATAATGATGTTTGTGTTTAAGTTCCAGGTAAAAATATCAGATCATATCCAACTGGAAACTTAAGAAATGACCAAAGGAATAAAAAGGGTAAAGTTTACCCGTCGGGGAGCGGCAGTCACTCGAGCAGCGATGCCAAGGACAAGGCCATCACCCAGAGGGCTAAATAAAAATTGGATAGATTGGGTTAATCACAAGCTAGAACTCCAGGAAACATATTTCTAATGAGGTTGGTTATCATCAGTTTTGACATGCCAACTACCATTTAATTAATACTGCATATTTGCCCAAACCGCTTCTCAGCACAGGAGATAGTTCTCAATGGGAATATAACCTTATAGGAAAAGGTAGATGGGCTCCCTTGTGTGTTATTGATTTGGGACCCCAGGGGAGAGCTTCTAGATGGTTTTAATCGAGCTGTAAGTCTAGATTACTAAACTAAGTTAAAATAGTATGTATTCTATAACAATATCATTGATGTTATGATTTCAATAAGTTCTATTACAACATGAATACCAGATAAAAACAAACAAACAAACAAAACTCTGACAGGAAACACCCTTAGCTGCCTTCATGCAGGAACTGTTATCACACTTAAGGAAAATAGCAAAGAGACGGATTGCCGGGATGTTACCCTGGGCAGGATGGGATCCCCGCCACAACCTGTGCTGCCGCCACCTGTGCTGCCGCCACGGCTCTTCGCCTTTCAATTCAAAATGCTAAATATTTACGGGACTTTCAACAGGACTATGCAAAAACTTGGCAGATTCAGTTTCACATCCACCAAAAACTCCTTAAAAAAATTGGGCAGTTACAAGACTCTGTGATTTGGACTGGAAAATAATTACAGGACTTAAAAGGGTCACAGTGTTTACAAATGTCATAATATTGCTAAGTATTGTAATGTGTTAATTAACTAGAGCCTTTTCATAATGTTCCATTAGATATGCTAAAATTTCAGTCTAGCCATGGCTAATACTAAATTCCAACTTTACAGACACTAAATTCTGAGAAAGCCTGGCTGATGGTATTTCTGGTCTGAACTCTTTTAAGTATTTTTCTTCTCATGTATGGGACTGCTTGATTTGGTTATCTTGGTTGTAATATTACTTTTTAAAACAATTTATGTTTCAAAAATGAAAAGTTCCAAAGTTAATTTTACAGACCTTTTTTTTTTTTTCTAAAACCAAAGGGAGGAGATATCAAGGGCCATCTTTGAACACACACTGAGATTATCATCTTGGGCCAGCTCGGTTTGAATACATGGTATTTGGCTGGGTGGGATTTGTCTGCAAGTGGACACATTCCAAGGGACCTGGTGTAATCTTTAAGGTACGGTCTTTGATGTCATCTCCACCCAGTAATGTTTAATCCCTCCTTCCTCCAAGCTTGTCACATGTCTGCCTCACTGACTTTCCTTATCATAACTCATGACAACTGCTAGCTTCTGTGTTTGATTAACTTTTATGATGCCTTGTCTAAAGTTTCTATAAAGGTAAGGTGCTGGCTACAGATGGGCCGGGGAATTATCAGCTATCTCCTCCCCGATCCCCAATTATTAAATATAATTTTTTCCTAATTATTATATCTGACTCTGTGTCATTTTTGTGTGAGAAAACTACTGTCAGGAAGCTGCCTAGAGCAGCAACTTTTTGTGGCAGGAACCACCGAATAATTTTCAGGAAGCTGCCTGAAGCAGCAACCTTCTGTGGTGAGACTACAGAGCAAGCAGCATCTGCTAGAGCCTGCAATAACTGACTACACCAGCACACCCATGTCCCCAGCACTGTGCTGTCTCTGGTATCTCCTTTCAGTTTTCATGTCTCAAAGGCCACCCTCTGTTAGGCCTCAAGACAGTTCTGCTCTGTACACATGGATCACTGCCCGTGGGCAAGGACCTTCAGGGAGCTTGCAGGTGAACTTCTGCCCCCTTCTCTCGGCCTACTCCATAGCTTCCCCTTTCTTGTGCTCTCCCCTGCAAATTCCAGCTGCTTTGGCCATCTGTATGTGGCTACCCAGCTCAGGGAGACCACATTGCTCTGCTGGGGATCCACTTCCACCTTCCTGCTTCTGGAGAGAGCCCCTGACCCAAGGGCCAGGGCTTGCTTTGTGCTCTTCCCCTCTCTCAAGAATCTCAGTTCTGGACTAGGACTGAAGACAGGCACATCATATGTTTTATCCAATTTTATATTTGTGTTTCATGGGCCAAATTGTGTGTTCCCCCCATTTTCATATGTTGAAGCCTTAAACCTCAGTACCTCAGAATGTGACCTTATTGGAAATAGGGTTGTCACAGATGTAATTAGTTAAGGTCATACTGAAATGAGGTGCATCCTTTATTCAATATGTCTGGTGTCCTTATAAAAAGGAGAAATTTGAGAGCAGAAAAACACATGGGGAGAGTGACATGAGAAAATAAAGACAAATCTACAAACCAATGAGTCCAAAGATTGATAGCAAACCTTCAGAAACTGGGAAAGAGCCCCGCAATCGGTCCTTTCCTAACAACTCTCAGAGGAAGCCAACTCTGACAATTCAATTTTGGACTTCTGGTCTCCATGAGACAATACTGTTGTCCCTCAGTATCCATGACAGATTGGTTCCAGGACCTCTGTGGATACCCAAAGTTACAGATGCTCAAGTCCCTCACATAAAATGGCATGGTATTTGCATATAACCTACCCACAGCCTACCAAATACTTCATATAATCTCTAGCTTACTTATAATACCTAATAAAATGCAAAGAGTTGTTGTACTATAATTATTTATAGGATAATGACAGGAAAAAAAGTCTGTACATGTTCAGAACCAATGCAATTCTTTTTTCAAATAGCTCCAATATAAAGTTGGTTAAATTCAAAGGTGAGAGCCAACTATACTTCTAGTTGTTTAAGCCACCAGTTTGTGGTACTTTGTTATGACAATCCTAGCAACCAATACATTGTGGTGTGACAATGAGTCTGACACTAGGAACTGTCCCCACTGTGGATTTCTTGACTGCTTGAGGATCCTTCCTCTGGGCGCTCTGAGCTTGGGCAGGGTCTTGGACCCCTGCTTCTCCAGCCTCAGCTCCATCATTATGCTTCATGGCTCCTGCTATAAATAACTACTGACAGTTCTAGAGAACACTGGAAGACCTTGCTTAAAATGCACCAGGGCTCCACTTCCAGAGATGCTCCCATAATCCATCTTGTGTAAGCCTGAGAACCAGTATCTTGTCAATGCTTCTGGGTTGTTCTCAGGTGCCCTCTGAGTAGAGAAGCTCTGCCCTAAGCCTGAGAGCACAGACACCTGCCAAGTTCCCTTCCATCTGGATTTGTTTTGGGTTTACATGTGAACTTATTTGCATGGCAGGTGAAACAAATTTATTATGTTTTTATTAATAATTTGTTGGCACAACTAACAGATAAAGTGCTACAAAATTGTTAATTTTATTCATTCAAAAAATAACTGCAACAGGGATTAGGCAACGACTATTGAGCTCTTCCTGGGCTCTGGTCTTGGCATGCAGTAGAGAACAGAGCACTACAAATTCTGGCCTCAGGAGGCTGGGAACATGGTATGCAGACAACCATGATACTGATAGCAGTAACACTATAAAGAAAAGAATGTAAAGGGATAGGGTGACTGAGAGGTTGAGAGGCAAGTTCACAAGGAGGATTAGGGATTGTCTCTCAGATTAGGTGGCACTTACATGTGGGCCTCAGTGATGAGAAAGAACCAGCTTTATGAAGATCTGGGGGGCAGAAAATTCCCTTGCAAAGACGTTGAGGAAGGAACAGACATGACATGTCTAAGGAATAGAAAATGACTAGGATGAGTGTGACATACGTAAATGGGAGAAGGAGGCAGATTTCCTATCGAGTGAAGCTTTAAAAGCCAGCATGGTATGCAGTTTCACCCAAAGATGCCCATGCCCTGTCTAACCGTGAATATTGGTGAAAAGGGACTCTGAAGGTGTAACTAAAGTGATGGGCCTATTATGAGGGAGGTTGTTTTGGGTTATCCAGATGGGTCCAATCCAAGCACATTAGTCATTAAAAGCAGAAAACTTTCTCCAACTGGTGGCAGGAGACAAGATGAGGCTGAGGGGTCATTAGAGGAATGGAAAGTCTGAGGAGAGGGGCAATGTGAAGAGGGAGGCATGCAGCCTTCTGTTGCTGGATGGGGCTCCTGCTGGTAGCCGGCAAAGAAAGACAGACCTTAGCACTGCAACCCCCAGGAACTGAATTCTGCAAAAGAAATTCTCCCCCAGAGCCTCCAAGATAAGAGACCAGGCTGGCCAGGATCCTGATTTCACTGCTTCATGAGACCCAGAACAGAACCAGTCAAACCCACCTGGACTTCTGATACACAGAACTGAGAGATCACAAATGTGTGTGTTTGGTTTTTGCTTATTTTTTTATTTTTATTTTTTTGTACTGGAAATTAAGCTAGAGGCATTCTACCACTAAGCAACACTCCCAGCCCTATTTTACTTTTTTATTTTTAAATAGGGTCTCGCTAAGTTGCCAAGGGTCTTGCTACGTTGCTGAGGCTGGCCTGGAACCTGCAATCCTGTGTTTTTGTTGTTATTGTTGCTTTGGGGTTTTCTTTTTGTAGTTGTTATTGTTGTATTGTTGTTGTTGTTGTTGGTGGTGGTGGTGGTGTGTGTGTGTGTGTGTGTGTGTGTGTTGTGTGTCTGTGTATATTACTGGGGATTGAACCCAGGGGCGTTCTACCACTGAACTACACCCCCAGTCCCATTTTTTTTTTAAACAAGGTCTGGCCTGTGTTGTTCTAAGTGGTTAAATGTGTGGCAATTTCTTAAGGCAGCAAGAGAAAATGAATATGGCCAGGCATTAGGTTGGTTATTTATTTTATTTGATGTTTGTTTGTTTTTAGTTTTAGATAAGTACAACCCGAGTTAGCTACAATACAAGTTCACTTGGCTACAAGTTGGATTTTTTTTTTCAGTGCTGGGGATCAAACCCAGGGCCTTACATATGCTAGGCAAGTGTTCTACCACTGAGATGCAGCTCTAGCCCTAGGTTAGCTTCTAAATATATTAGTTATTCAGCCAAAATTGGCTTTCTCCAGCAACAATAGGATAGACAGAAAAGTGACCAAATTATTTTGCTCCACTAGACCAGTTTTTGCCTCTACTTAAAATTGGCAATTTTTATGATGTCAGCTTTTTCACCCATAAATTTGTATTTATGCCTTATTTGGTACCAGGTTGATTTGTATAGGAATTTAAGACAATGGAAAGGAATATATTAAGTAAATATTAAGTTGATATTGTAAAGGTGATGTAGACATTGTATCCTTTTTATATACTGTTATTGGCGCTTTATAGTCTCACATCATAATGCAGTTCATAGTAATAGTGACATACATGCACATAGCACTTAGTGTGGTTTCCCCTGGCTCCCTCCCCACTCCCTCCTTTCCCCATATAAGATATTGAGATTAGCATTGGTATTCTCACATATGGTACATAATGTCAGTGGAAGTGTTTCCTTCATTAATTCTCCATCTTCCCCCCTCCCCAAAACCACCTCCCTGGCTCCACTGGAGTTTCTCCTCCATTATCTAAAGTTCCTCTTATATCTCAATTACTCCCTAGCTTCCACATATTAGAGAAACATATGACCTTTCACTTTCTGTGATTGGCTGATCTCACTTAACATAATGCTCTCCAGTTCCATCTAGTTTCCTGACTATAACATAATTTTGTTCTTCTTTATTGCTGAATAGAATTCCATTGTGTTTATATCCCATAATTTTGTGATCCATTCATCTGTTTATGAACATCTAGGTTGGTTCCATAATTTGGCTATTGCAAATTGTGCAGCTATAAACATTGATATGCATGTATTACTATAATTTTCTAATTTCAGTCCCTTTGGAAAGATACCCACGAGTGATATAACTGGATCATATGGTGGATCCATTCCCATTTGTCTGAGGAACCTCCACACTGATCTCCATAGAGGCTGCACTAATTTGCAATCCCACAAACACTGTAGAGGAGTTCCTATTTCCCCACAGCCTCACCAGCATTTATTGTTGTTTGACTTCTTAATGATTGCCATTCTGGTAAGGGTTAGATGGAATGTCAGTGTAGTTTTTTTGTTTGTTTTTTTGTTGTTGTTGTTGTTTTGTGGTACCGGGGATTGAACGCAGGGGCGTTCTACCTCCGCGCTACGCCCCTGGCCCTATTTTTTATACTTTTTATTTTGAAACCGGGTCTCACGAAGTTGCAGAGGGCCTCACTAAGGAGAGAGAGAGAGAGAGAGAGAGAGAGAAAGAATTGAGGCTGGCCGCGAACCCGGATCCTCCGGTCTCCGCCTCCCAAAGTACTGGGATTACAAGCGTGCGCCACCACGCCCGGCTCAGTGTAGTTTTAATTTGCATCTCCCTGATTGCTAATGATGTTGAACATTTTTTCATGTATGTATTAGCTATTTGTATTTCTTCTTTTGTGAAGTGTCTATTTAGTTAAATTGTCCATTTCTTGATTGGGTTTTTTTTTTTAGTGTTAAGTCTTTTCAGTACTTTGTACATTCTAGATATTAGTCCTGTAGCAGAGGAATAGCTGGCAAAGATCTTCTCCCAGTCTGTAGGCTCTCTCTTTAGACTCTTGCTGATTTCTTCTGATGAGCATAAACTTTTTAGCTTAATGCCATCCCATTTATTAATTCTTGTTTTAATTTCCTGAGCTTTGGGGGTTTTATTGAGGAAGTTTCTACCTGTGCCTATATGTTGGAGTGTTGGACCTATATCCTCCTCTAGTAATTTCAAACTCTCAACTAACTTCCAGATCTTTGATCCATCTTGAGTTGACTCCTGTGCAGGGTGAGAGGTAGAGATTTCATTCCATTTTTCTACAAATGGATAGCCAGTTTTACCAATACCATTTGTTGAAAAGGCTGTCTTTTCTCCAATGTGTTTGGTACCTTTGTCAAAAATCAACTGGTGCCGGGCGTGGTGGTGCACGCTTGTAATCCCAGTACTTTGGGAGGCGGAGACCGGAGGATCCGGGTTTGCGGCCAGCCTCAGCGCTCATGCGCACGCGCACAATCGATCGATCGATCGATCGATATCTCTCTCTCTCTCTCCCTCTCTCTCTCTCTCTCCCCTCTCTCTGTCTCTCTCTCTCTCCCTCTCTCTCTCTCTCCT